>JABUQX010111719.1:5000-25878 GCA_015478945.1 Trachelipus rathkii | reverse complement strand
TATATATAAATATATATATATATATATATATATATATATATATATATATCAGAGTTGGGCGTTGCGCCATTTAAGTCTGAGTGCCTATGGCGCACTATCAATTTGTAGGCGCAAAGGCACAATCGCAAATACCTTTTAAAAAGGCGAATACCTATTAAGCACAGCCAATTCTCCGCGCCTATAGCCGCGCCTATGAACAGGAACAAAGCATTTTTTACCTTTAAAAGTTAGAACTTAGAAGCGTGGCAAACTTGTATCATTCTAAAAACCAGTGTAAAACTTTTATATATATATATATATATATATATATATATATATATATATATATATATATATATATATATATATATATATATATTTTTTTTTTTTATATATATATATATTTATATATATATATATATATATATATATATATATATATATATATATATATATATATATATATATATATATATAACTAGTTCAGTAGTTCTTAACTACAAATAAATTGGCAACTATGGCTCTGAAAATTTTCAACTTCTTCAGCGCTCGTGCTGAACCTCCTGGGGGAAAACATGGACCACAAGGACATGGAGGAGGAAGAGGACGTGTAGATATTAGTTTACAGTGTTTTAATTACAAAATTAATAAATGTGTTTTTTCTTATAAAAGCATGCTTTTATTATCGCACTAAAGTTTACTTTGCAAATAAATTTAGCAAACAGCCACCGGCCGGCGAAAAGTCGCAGGCGCAAAGGCGAATAGGCGCTGATGTGACAAAAATATAGGCGCATAGGCGCACTAGGTCCGGCGGCATAGGCGCAGGCGCACTCAAAAAATTATAGGCGCGCCCAGCTCTGATATATATATATATATATATATATATATATATATATATAAATAGATATAGTTGAAATATATATAGATATATATATATATATATATATATATATATATATATATATATATATATATATATATATATATATATTAAAAAGATTTGTTAGTTGAGAAAAAGAGTGGAGTATGATAAAGACTTACTGTTTAAGCTAACCTAGAATGGATCGAACCCTGCTCTTGCCATAGCGCCTCTATCACTCTACCCATTGAACCACATTTATATATATATATATATATATATATATATATATATATATATATATATATATATATATATATATATATATATATATATATATATATATATATATATATATATGGTGATTGAATGGATGTAGAAGTTGTGTAGAAAGCTTTTATGAAGGGTATAGTTTCGAGGATTGGAGAAGAGCAGAAATAGTACCCTTATATAAGGGTAAGGGTGATAAGAGGGAACTGGAGCTATAGGGTGCTATTTATTGAGTGTTGTAGATATAGTATTTCAGTTGAAGAGTGTCGAGTAACTGAGGAATTACTATGAAGAACAAGGTGAATTTTAGAAGGTGGTAGAGGATGGGTTCTAATTTTTACATTGAAACAAATGATTGAGAAAATGCGAGAAGAAATTATATTTAGGTTTTATGAACACGCAACAGGCGCATGACAAGATTAATAGGGAAACTCTGTGGCAGGTATTAGTGATATATGGTGTTGGTGGTAGGCTTCTGAATGGAATCAAAAGTATGTGTGATGGTAGTGAAACGTGTTTAAGAATAAATGATATAGAACGCGATTGGTTTTTAAGGATCTTTACTCAACATACGTGTCTAATTAAGAACCTACATTGAGCTTTTAACATTCTTACAAGATTTTTATCCGATTAGGACGTGAAAATTTTATGGACCATATTACGACACTGAACTAAAATAGACTGCATTTTGGTTACATTCTAGCTATAGAACAGAACTGGGGAAATTAGGAAAAATTTGTAAGATAAGATTCTAACTGTGCCAAGATCATCTGAATAACAATTCGGATTTTGCTTTTTTCAGAATATTGATTTATAATTATAATTATTCATAAGGGTTTTGACATTGCGTGGTAATCCTTTAAGGGCAGCGTCCATCTGGCGAAAAACAAGCAGAGTTATACCAAGGTTTGTTAGGTTTAGTTGAAGGGAAAGAATATGGAATGTACGTCTCCATGCAAGAGAGTCATTCTGGATATAAAAGTGGTAGGCAAGTCACCAGCTGTATCTGGAGAATTAGAAGAAAGCCATCTGCGGTGGTGAGCGTCGAAACCACCAAGAATGATTTCGGAGAAATGTGAAGAAGAGAGAATGAGTTCTAATTTGGAATTTAAGTAGTCGAAGAATTTATGAGTCTCTTGAGTTAGGAAACAGGAGACAGATATACAGAATAGATGGATTTAATAATAGATTAACTGGATAGCTTGAGTCCTAAGGTAGAGAATAAGGAAGACTCCAAAACAAAGAGAACAAACATCATCATCGCGCACAAAAGTACAACCTCACTTGTCTGAGAACTGAGGATAAAGAGAGGAAGAGGGAACAGATCAAGGTGTGCTGTCGGAATGCTTAATTAAACACCTGAGTTTCGATTAAGAATAAGAGATTAGGTTTAAAGGAGGAGAGGAAGTTAATGTAAATATCTCGAAGGTTGTAGAAATTTATGAAGAAGACCGTGCATCATAACAGGTTGGCAATTCTGTGACGGTACCAACCCCGTGCATCATAACAGGTTGGCAATTCTGTGACGGTACCAACCCCACTACAGGAGGACGTCAACTCCCAAGTGGTGATAGGGGGAGGGGCGGACGAGGGTCTATTTTTGGAGGGCGCCCCTTTAAAATTCTCCGAGGCTCAAGAACTCACTCAAGACCTAGTTTCTTTGCAGCCACCTTCCTACCATTCACAACTTTCCTACTACACTCTGCATCATCCGTTCCCTTATATCCAAAATACAACCTAAATATTTAAACTCAGATACTTGTTCCAATTGCTTCTCATCCAACATCTTACACCTCGGACACTACTCACCCACCGCTATCAACTTACTCTTATCTACATTTATTTTCAAACCCTTTCTTTTACACCCTCTACAAATCCTCTCAAACTTTCTTCAGATTCCACACAAAACCAAATCAACGCACAATAAGCAGGGCACCCTCCATTCTCCGTCAGGCTAACACCCTCCTATACCACCCCTGCCTTTAATTTTTGCATCATCCCATCCATATACAAAATTAAATAGCCATGAGACACACCATCTCTGCTAAATTCCATTAGTAATATTAAATCATTCACGTTCCACTTCCCTCCCGACAAACATACTTTTGATTCCATTCAGAGCCTACCA
Source organism: Trachelipus rathkii (assembly GCA_015478945.1). Classification (NCBI taxonomy): domain Eukaryota; kingdom Metazoa; phylum Arthropoda; class Malacostraca; order Isopoda; family Trachelipodidae; genus Trachelipus; species Trachelipus rathkii. Next base: position 22,642 of record JABUQX010111719.1, on the reverse strand, counting down.
CCAACACCATATATCATTAACACCTGCCGCAGAGCTTCCGTATTAATTCTGTCATACGCCTGTTGTAAGTCCATAAAAATACAATTTATTCTTCTTCTCTCTCATTTGTTTCAATGTAAAAATTTAATCTCCACATCCTCTACCACCACAGTAAAAATATATTAACATGCAATAGGTCAGATAGATAGGAAATTTATCCGACGAACTGAGGATATGCTCTTCAAAATTTCCAACGGCTTTTTTTTTCGAAAGAAAGTCACTTCATTTGGCTACTTTGAACTGTGATTAGTTTATAACAAATAAATATCTCGCATCCTTTAATGACAACCTCCTCTTTATGGCTTTTTCGAACAAATACCATAATTTTCATAAAAAATATTAGGCATTTTCTTCCTAAACTTTTTTACCACGATAAATACTAAAAATATTTGTTGTTATAGAAATATACTTTTGGTATATACGATAGTGATGCTGCAGATGTCATTTTTTTCGCATCCGCGGATGCGGATGCGGATGTTTGATTTTAACATCCGCGGATGCGGATGCGGATGTTTAATATACATATATATATATATATATATATATATATATATATATATATATATATATATATATATATATATATATATATATATATATATATATATATATATATATATATATATATATATATATATGTTTGATGGCGTTAATCAACCCTAGCTCCACGCTAGAAGAGTACGGTCAAATGGCGGACCGTATTCATACCCCTAAATCTGACACTCTTTCGTCTTCTTCTTCTGTGTCAGCTGTTGCTTCTGGGTTTTCACCACCCTCACAATTGAATCCTACAATAACTACTCTTCATATTGATGCACTTCGTCAGGAGATGACAAGTGCTAACCAGGCACTGAGGCAGGAATTTGCTAATTCCAATAGTGCAAACTATAATTCTCTGTCACAGAGGATAGCTAGACTGGAGGAGACAATGGCGTCAATGGCAGCGACCTTGCAGGCCATGAATATAACGCAACAAGCGTCCTTACAGGCCCAGCAACGTCCTCAGTTTTCGCGTCCATTCTCGCCCCGCAGACCTCGCTCTCCATCTCCTCGTCCTATCACCAACAATCCAGCAGATACTCAACCAGGGGTCTGTTTCTTCCACAGGAGGTTTGGTGCATCTGCTAACAAGTGTACCATTCCGTGCACTAATTCCCATCTGCTTAATACCCAAAATTCCCAACTGGGAAACTCGTAAGCCAATCAGCGGAATCAGCAGCTGAGGTGGCTACAGTGAACAACTCAAGGCTGATGATTTACGATCCCACCACCCGCCAGCGTTTTCTAGTCGACACCGGAGCGGAAGTATCTTTACTACCAGCCTCGTCTTCAAAATTTCCTCTTTCTCCTACTGACACTACCCTCCGTGCAGCTAATGGTACGTCCATTAAGGTCTATGGTGAACGGTCTTGTTCCCTAGACCTTGGCCTTCGCAGAGTTTTCCGTTGGGTATTTATTGTTGCAGATGTGGCATACCCTATCCTAGGTGCCGATTTCTTAGAGCACTTCAACCTCTTGGTTGATATTAGGAATCGACGTTTGCTCGACGGGAATACCGACCTTAAGGTGTCTGGTGTTCTCCAAGTTTTCACGTTGGGTTCCATTTCCGTTGTCAATTCTGACATTTCTAATCCTTTTCTCAATATGGTTCGTTCAGATTTTCCTGATCTTCTTCGTCCTTGTTCTTCTCTCCTGCCTGTCAAACATGATGTGCAACATCATATTGAAACAACAGGACCTCCAGTTTCTGCCCGTGCTAGGCGTCTCGCTCCTGACAGACTTCGTGCGGCACGTGCAGAATTCGAGCATATGCTCGAATTAGGGATTGTCCGTCCTTCTAAATCTGCTTGGGCATCCCCTCTTCATTTGGTCCCTAAACCAAATTCTCTGGATTGGCGTCCGTGCTCAGACTACCGTGCCCTTAATGGTGTTACTTTCCCAGATCGGTACCCAGTCCCACATATCCAGAGTTTTTCAACTCTAATATTCATGGCTCCACTATTTTCTCTAAAATCGACTTAGTGAGAGCATTTCATCAAATTCCAGTGGCCGCTCAGGATATCCCAAAGACGGCGGTGATAACGCCCTTTGGGTTATTCGAGTATCTTCGTGTGCCATACGGATTGAGGAATGCCGCCCAAACGTTCCAACGTTTCATAGACACGGTACTTCGAGGCCTACCCTTTTGTTGGGTTTATATTGACGATATTCTGATAGCCAGTACTTCAGCAGAGGAGCATGAAAACCATCTCAAAGCTGTTTTCACCCGTCTGAATGAGTATGGTATCAGAATAAATGCCGATAAATGTGTCTTTGGAGTGTCCTCTTTGACATTTTTAGGCCACACTGTTACAGCAGAAGGCATAACACCTTTCGAAGATCGTGTTTCTGCAATTCGTGAATTTCCATTCCCCGAAACTCAGCGAAACCTTCGACAGTTTTTGGGAATGGTTAATTTTTATCATCGGTTCATCCCACGGGCAGCCGCTTTACTTGCACCACTATCTTCTCTTATTAAGCCCAAGAAGCGAGGGTTGTCCACCAAAATTCCTTGGACACCGGAAACTCGTGAGGCATTTATTGCCACGAAAAATGCTCTTGCGGACAGTACTCTCCTTGTGCACCCTAAAGAGGACGCACCGACTCGTGTACAGGCCGATGCATCCAATTTTGCAATAGGGGGAGTGCTACAGCAGCTTCAAAACGAGCATTGGGTTCCCCTTGCATTTTTCTCTAAAAAACTCCAACCGGCTGAGACCCGGTATAGTACCTTCAGCCGTGAGCTCCTCGCCATTTACAAAGCGATCCGGCATTTTAGGTATTTCTTGGAAGGTCGGGAATTCCATGTTCTGACCGACCATAAACCGATAATGTTCGCCATTAAATCACGTCATGAACGTCATAATCCGCGTGAAGCTCGACATATGGAGTATATCGCCCAGTTCACTTCTGATATAAGGCACATTTCAGGAGTGGACAACGATACTGCGGATGCTCTGTCGCGAATTCATGTGGATTCCATCTCACCACTTACATCTTTGGATTACGAAGCTTTGGTCGAGGCTCAGGAATCAGAAAGTATTTCGCTCTCAGACGACACATCTCTCCAACTGAGACGAATAACGCTTCCGAATGTGTCCAAACCCGTTCTTTGCGACCTTTCAACAGGTTCTCCTCGTCCTTTAGTTCCACAGTCTTTTCGTAAAATAGTTTTTCTTACTTTGCATTCTCTATCACATCCTGGAGTAAAGGCTTCACAAAAGTTAATTTCTTCACGTTTTGTTTGGCCTGGCATCAACTCTGATGTGAAAAATTGGACCCGTGCATGTTTTTCCTGCCAAAAACACAAGGTCCATAAACACACCAAAGCTCCTCTCGGAAAATTCCTTCCTCCTTCGGAACGTTTCGATAAGGTTCATATTGACCTTGTCGGGCCTCTTCCTCCTTCAGAGGGATTTTCTTATCTTCTCACCTGCATTGATCGCTTTACTAGGTGGCCGGAAGCTATTCCACTTCCGGATATCAAAGCCGAGACTGTTGCGAAAGCTTTTGTCTTTCATTGGATCTCGCGTTTTGGTGTGCCTTCCACCGTCACCACCGATCAAGGCAGACAGTTTGAGTCTTTTCTTTTTAAAGACCTTATGACACTCCTAGGCACTTCTCGAGTGCGCACCACCAGCTACCGATCCTGTCTCGAACGGAATTATCGAACGGTTCCATCGTCAATTAAAAGCATCCCTTGCTTGTGCCATGGAACACGAGAATTGGATTGAAGCGTTGCCATTAGTTCTCTTAGGAATTCGGTCCTCCCTTAAATCAGATCTCAACTCCACTTCTGCAGAGCTGGTTTATGGAACCACCCTTCGTCTTCCTGGTGAGTTCTTTGACAACACTAGTCCTCTTCCTGTCGATCCTAATTCCTACGTTTCTCGTCTGAAGAAATGCGCTTCCTCATGGAAGCCTACTCCGACTCGTTCTACAACAATTCATTCTTATATTCCTTCTGACCTTACTTCTTGTTCTCATGTTTTCGTTCGTATTGACTGTCATAAAAGGCCTTTTTCACCCAAGTACGAAGGTCCCTTTCCGGTCCTGCGACGTTCACCAAAATTCTTTACTGTCCAGCGACCAGGTAGAGAGGAAGTCATTTCCATTGATAGACTAAAACCTGCCTTTTTGGAATCAGAACTGTCCGATGACATAGATCTTATTCCTCCTTCTCCAGGTGTTTTTCTTCCTGTGTTTCATACTCCAGTTCCTGTGAACCTACCGTCCCGGTTTCTTCTCTTTCGTTACATCCAGTTTCAAGTCTTCCTGACGTCTTACCTTTCCCATCAGTTCCTCCTTCCAGTATCCTACCTCAATCTTCCGACTCACGACTGGCTCCTCAACCTAAAAAGTCTGCCTTACGACGGATACCTCGAAGTACCCCTCTTCAGGTTTCTTTTCCGGCTCAGCCCTGCACCTTTTCGAGATATGGCAGGCCCATTCGGGCACCTCAAAGGTATCCTTTGTGATCTGTCCTCTGACCCTGCCATCATCTCTAGGGGGAGTACTGTAGGGGTTCGCCCGTCGGTACTGACTTGTTGAGGTTGTTGGTTGTGTGTTGTATTGAGGTTAATCTTATGGATCCTGTTTAGTATTCTTTAAACTTAACTAGCTATTTTTGTTTAACTGTGATAGGTTGTAAAAGGATCCTTAGGAGCCTCCTAGGGGTCTGCCCATTCCTATTGTTTGTTTTTGTTGTCGAGCCGTAACACCCTTGTTACGTTCTCCTTTGAGACCGACTCTGTCGGCAGTTCTTCTACTATACTTCTTGTAGTTCTCTTTGCTTTTCCGTACACTGTTCTGGTAGTTCTTTTAGTCATTTCCTAACTTACCTAACTTTTTATGTACTTTACTAATTTCTCTCTCATTCTTCCCTACAGATAAGGAATTTATGATTAATCTTTAACTTACTTTAGATATTTTTACACTTAACATTTCACCATAATTTTCCTGTAATTACATTAATTGGATTAGCCGAAGGAAGTGGCTCTTATCTAGTTATCTCTATTTAGTTTTGGTGAAATCATATTTTATTATCTCTTTCTTAATAGTCGAGTTCCATGATAATATTTGAAGGAACTCTCGTGATGGTGTTATGAAGAGCACCTTGTGTTAATTTCATCTTATACTAAAAACAACCCATTATAGGACCAACCACAACTGAATCTTAATTAATTAATTGTGTATTGAATTCAGCTTGATTAATTTTAATTACAACTGCAATTACTATTAACACAATTATATTTATGTAAAAACATTATAATATCATATATATGTATATATAATAATAATATATTACTTATAAATAATCCTGTAACCCAGCCTTTTACTGATTAAAACTTCATTGTTAGAAACACCATATAATTCTCCTAGTGTTCTAATTTATATATAAATTGTTACTAATTAAAGTCAATCACGAAGATAGAAGGTCGAGTAGACTATTTCCTCCACCTTCTATAGTACGTTGAGATGGTTTGGTCATGTGGAAAGGATGAATGACAGTCGGTTGGCTAAGCGGATGTATAGTGGTGAGTGTGTTGGAAATCGACCGGCTGGGAGACCAAAGGAAAAGTGAATTGAGTCAGTAAACGAATGTCTGAAGGAGAGAAAATGTGAAGTTTGCCAGAGGTGAGAATAAAGGTGCATAATAGGAGGAATGGCGGGGTTTTGTGAGGGGGCATGGTTGTAGCCCACCTGGGCCAGGGGATGAACCCTACACTTGACGATATGCCATAGTGAGGATCCGTCGCGGTCCCATGAAGCTCTAGGGTGGATTTTCAGACTGTGACGAGTTCTCACTAATATGTATAGAGGGGGCGGTAAGGCTGGGATGAACCTGGGCCCTAGCAGATGAACGTGTATGTGCTTGACTACCACGCCACGATGGACTAAAAGAAGAACGCGTCAAATTTCCTATGGTGAATATAAGCACCCACAATACAGGACATGTCAGCGCTCTCCCGTCCGCACACTGCGGCGCAGGGTCATGGCAGAGCACCGCTTTATTCTATAGTGAAAAACACTCAGTCAGACTCTGGGGGATCATATTTTATAGATAAGGTAAACTGCTCTACATTCTCGCACTGTTAATAAATATTGATAAAAATACCCCCTCTGAGTAATTCACCCTGCTGGTATTGAACCTGGGAACTAACAGATGAACGTGTATGTGCTTGACCACTACGCCACGATGGACTAAAAGAAGAACTCGTCAAATCTTCCTGTGGTGAATATAAGCACCCAGATACAATACATGCCACGCTCTTCCCGTCCACACTCGAGCGCAGGGTCAAGCAGAGCATCGCACAAAGTGAAAAAACACTCAGCAGACCGGGGAATCATATTATATAGATAAGGTAAACTGCTCCACCTTCTCTCAGTGTTAATAAGTATTGATAAAAATATCTCCTCGAGTAATTCATGCAGCTGGGATTGAACCTAGGCCCTAGCAGATGAACGCGTATGTGCTTGACCACTACGTCACGATGGACTAAAAAAAGAACGCGTCAAATCTTCATGTGGTGAATATAAGCACCCACCTACAGGACATGCCACGCTCTTCCCATCCACACTTGGGCGCAGGGTCAAGCAGAGCACCGCGTTCTTCTTTTAGTCCATTGTGACGTAGTGGTCAAGCAATTACGCGTTCATCTGCTAAATCTGCGTTCATATATCTTCCCTACAACACTCAATAAACTATTTCCCCTATAATTCCTACAGTCGCCCTTATCTCCCTTACCTTTATGAGGGTACTATTACTGCTCTCCTCCAATCCCTTGGAACTATACCTTCCACAAACCTTTATTACACAACTTCCAAATCCAATCAATCATCATCTAGCCCCCGTTCTTTATCATTTCACCAGTAATTTCATCTATACCTGCAGATTTACCATTCTTCAACTTTCTCACTCTACCCATTACCTCCTCCTTACTAATGACCTCATCCCCAAAATAACTATTCCTTCTTGCACCATCAAACCCACACACATTCACCATCACCTCTTCATTACTGCCAATGTTATACAGATTTTCGAAGTGTTACTTCCACACTACCCTCACATCCAGTTCATTAGTTATGAAAGCACCATCCCTATTCATTTTTCTAAGCAGGTTCCCCTTATTTTCATTCTTAACCTTTCGCGCTTCCTTCCAGAAGAGCTTCCATTCCCTTGTAAGTCACGCATTCATACCTGCTTACGAACTTCATTTAACTCATTTCTTCTCCTATGTATGCACCTTTTAGTATTTCTTTTTTCCTCCTTATGTAATTCCAAACATCTCTCTATTGAAACTTCATCACTGGCTTTTAATACATTCAACCACGCTTCTTTTTTACTTTTAACTGCTTTCAACTTCATTCCACCACTCACTGTTAACATTCTTACTTCCTACTTTAGCACATCCACATACTTCCTTTGCACTGCTAACAACTGCTTCCTTCATTTGATTCCAGATTTGTTCGGTTTCAACTTGTTTACATATTATATATATATAATAGTATTATATATAATATATATTATATATATATACATGTATATGTTATCATAAAAAATTATATATATATATATATAGTATATATATATAATATATTATATATTATATATATATATGTAGTATATATATATATATTTATCTATATATATATATATTATATATATATATATATATATATATATATATATATATATATAATATATATATATTATATATATATATATATATATATATATATATATATATATATATACTTATATATATATATATATTTACATATATAGTATTATAATATATAATTATATATATATATACTATATATATATACTATATATATATATATATATATATATATATATATTATATTATATATATATATAATGGTAGGAAGGTGCATGGTGCAATTAAATCCTTGGAGGATGTAAAGGGACTAAGTTTTGGGTGTGCATTTATAGTAGTGAAACTATATTCAGGAATAAGAGGTATAGATCTAAAGTACAATGTATTCAGATGGACAATCTTAGGGGCATGTTAGGTGTGAAAATTGATAAAATGAGGAATGAACGTATTAGGGAGTTGTGTGGTGCGAAGAAAGGAGTAAATGAACAAATGAAACTACGTTGAGATGGTTTGGACATATGGAAAGGATGGATGGTAGTCGGTTGGTTAAGAGAATGTATAGTGGTGAGTATAATGGGAATCGACCGGCTGGGAAAATAAAAGAAAAAGTGGATTGAGTCAGTAAATGAATGTCTGAAGGAGAGAAATGTGAGTTTGGCAAGGCGAGAATAAAGGTGCATAATAGGAGTGAATGGCGGAGTTTTGTGAGGGGGCAGGTTGTGGCCCGCCTGGGCCAGGGGATGAACCCTACATTTGACGATATGCCATAGGGTGAATTTTTTGACTGCGACGACTTCTCACTAATAGGTATTGAGGGGGCGGTAAGGCTGGACTTTCTTTTCGATTGTGTCATACTCTTCTACTACTTTTCTTTTCCGATGCTTGTCAGCGCACGCTTACCCCATTCTTGGGAAAAAGAAGAAGATAAGATATATAATTATAATATATTATATATAACATATATATATTAATATAATATATATATATATATATATAGTATATGAATATAATATATGTATAATATGATGATTAGACGGTATATATATTAATATATATATTATATATATAATATATATATATATATTATATATATATATATATATATATATATATTATATATATCATATATATATATATATATAATATATATATATATTATTATAACGATATATATAATAGTATATATATATATATATAATATATATATATATTATATATATATATAATATATATATATAATATATATCATATATATATATATATATTATATATATATAGTATATTATATATATATATATATATAATATAACCTACCTTCTTTGGATGTAAGAGCAGAAAGTTGAAGAAGAACGTTTTCTTTTTCTTGCGTGGCTGCTTCAAGATCTTCTTGAGAAGATTTTAGCTGCGTCTCAAGATGCTCCTGTTGGCTAATTACACTATCCTGGGTGGCTAAAGACTCATTCAAACTTTGTGAAAGTTCCTGTAAAGTTTTAGTCCAAATGGTGAATGCTTGAAATATGAAAAAGAATGTAAAATTTAAACCAATCATTAGTTATGTAACAGTACTCTGTTCCAGGCGGATATCTTGCCATTTCAAAAAAGCTGACTCCGGCCGAATCTTTTAGAAGAAATTAAATATTTTTCCCTAAAAATCTGAACATTTAGTTTCATACAAAGTAAGATTGGCCGAACACTGGAATTTAATGCACTGCACTGCACCAAATGTCATTTATTTTGCACTGCATCTCTATATTTTAATGAGCCATGCACTCCGCATGGAACCCCACCTCTACTTTTTTAAAATTGCACTGAGCAGAAACGTAAGTAGCATACCTAGGAAAAAAAAGAGGTAAACGAACAGTTTGGATGGAGGATAAATGGAACTTACAAGGGAATAAGAAGCTCTTCTTGAAGTATGAAAGATTAGGAAAGAGTAAAGGGAGTCTTCAGAGAATAAAGAATAGGCGATAGAACCTTCGTGACTGATGAAATGGATGTGATGATAGTATGGAGAGAACAATTTGAAAATCTGCATAACATTAGCAGTAATGAAGAGGTGATGGTGAATGTGAGAGGGTTTGATGCTGCAAGAAAGAATAGTTTTTTGAGGATGAAGAAATTTGTAGGGAGGAAGTAAAGAGAAAGTTGAAGCATGGTAAATATGCAGGCATAGATTGTATTAACGGTAAAATGATCAAGAATGGAGGCAAGACTGTGATTGACTGAATATGGGAGTTGTATAACAAAGCATTTAAGGAGGGTATAGTTCCGAGAGATTGGAGGAGAGCAGTAATAGTACCCTTATATAAGGGTAAGGGGGATAATGAAACTGTGGGAAGGGAATTAGCTTATTGAGTGTTGTACGAGAGGTATATGCTGGTATTTTGATTGCAAGTGTGTCGAGTGACTGAAGGACTGATTGAAGAAGAGCAAGGTGTATTTAGAATGGTAGAGGATGTGTAGATCAAATTTTGAACAAACATATGATTTAGAAAATGAAAGAGAGGAATAAATTGTATTTAGGTATTATGGATTTGTAACAGGCGTATGGTATGACAGGATTAATAGATTTATTGGACAAGTCCTCTACCACTGAGCTACCGGGCACATAAAGTATAGTAGTGAAACTATGATATGGAATAAGAGATGTAGATCTAAGGTGCACTCTGTTCAGATAGCTAATCTTAAGCGAGTGTTAAGTGTTAAAATAATTGATAAAATAAGGAATGAACATATTTTGGAGTAGAGTGGTATGACGAAAGGAGCAAATCAGAGAAGGAATGCGTGTATTACAGTGGTTTGGTCATTTAAATACCATGAAAGGTAGTCAATTGATTAAGCAGTTGTATAGTGGCGAGTGTGTTGGGAAGCAAACCAGCTGGGAGACTAACAGATTGGGCTTAGTTAGTAACAGAGTCTCTGTATGAAAGAATGTGAATTTGGTTCAAGTGAGAGGAATAGTACAAAATTGGAATAAATAACGTGGTTTTGTGAAGGGCATGATTGTGGGCTTGGCTAGCCAGGGCATGAACCCTGAGATACCTCAGTGGGGGGGGGGAGTTTGCCATAGTGAGCAAAGCATTAGGGTGGATTTTGATTGTGAAAGGAATACACTTAAGAGTATGAGGAGATAATATGGGAAGGGGGAGGCTTTTTTGGTAGACTTAGGTCATATTCTACATAACTATCCTGTTTCTACTGTATGTTTACACTCCCAATCTTTGGGGAGCCATGGGGAGGTTGATAATGACAAATAGATTTACAGAAGTTTTAATTTTTACCTGGGCTTCCCTCCTATCAAAATTTTTCTCTTTAGACAAGGAATTATCTGCATTACAACAATATATATATATATATAAATATATATATATATATATAATATATATATATATATATTATATATATATATAAAAAATATATATATATATATATAAAAATATATATATATATATATATAATATATATATATATATATATATATATATATATATATATATATATATAATATATATATATATAATATATATATATATATATATATATTATATATATATATATATATATATATATATATATACGGTATATATATATATATAGTATATATATATATATATATATATATATATATATATATATATATATATATATACTATATATATATATATAATATATATAGTATATTAGGGATTGCCGAATATTTCGGTATAAGTATTCGGTATCGGCTATATATATTATATATATATATATATATAATATATATATATATATATATTATATATATATATATATATATATATATATATATAATATATATAATATATATATATATATATATATATATATATATATATATATATATATATATATATATAGTATAATATATATATATATAATATATATATATATATATATATATATATATATTATATTATATATATATATATATATATATATATATATTAGGGATGTGCCGAATATTCGGTAAGTATTCGGTATTCGGCCTATTCCGGCCAAAATACTCGAATATTCGGTATTCAGCTTTTTGCCGAACTATTCGGGCCGAATATTGAGCTTATAAACAATAAATTACGTCAACATAAGGGATAGTTATTTCAATTTAAAATTGAATTTTAGAAACTTATTTTCCCAAAATATAAAAATAGAGCCAAATTTTGTAGCCAATATGTCGAAAATCTTTGTCATTTGTCAGATCCTATTAAGGGCCTTTGACATTTTTCAATATTCTAAAAATAGAATTCATTTAGTGATACGGGATAATGGGCCAACGTGGTAGCTGGTATAAGGGAGAGTGGCTTGCTATCAATTTCATGTTTTTATTCACATGTTGCAACTATGCATTGCACGATTCAATATTATGTCAGAAGTCTGTTAAAGATATTTATTTACTTGCAGAAGCATATCCTCTCATTTTCACCATTCAGCAACGGCAGCTGCAAAGCTTAAAACTTTACAGATGCAGCTGAATGTCAAACAGCATAAATTAATTCAAAACGTTTTCTACACGCTGGAAGCAGAACTTAATGTTATATGCTTAAACAGATTGTTTGAACAAAAAAATTCCCTATCCATATAATGCTGGCTGAATGCAAACAGAAAATGTTGACTGATTTTTCAGTGGAAAAATTATTCCATTTACTTGAGAACTTTTGAAAACATCCTAAAACAAGTCGCCAAGTGATCCCTTCCATTTTTAGCAATAAATCTATTTTTAAATAAGGCAATTAAAGCAAAAGCTTCAGTGGAATAATTACACTCGTTGAAGAGCTTAAGAAATCAGTAGAAAAAAGACTTTCTAAGTTTCTATGTGATAAATCTTTGTGTGTAGCTACTTTCTTAGATCTGCGATTCAAGCTAATTTTTCAACATGAATCAGATGAATCAGTAAAAAATATGGTCATTGAGGCATGGAAAGAAATGCATGAAAATTTAACTCCTGACTCTTCTGCTGACGATGATTCACGTAGTGGGGAAAGTGAAGCTGAAGGTTCCATTTTCACTTCTTTAATGGATTGTTTTAAGGAAATTGTGGCATCAAAATCGTCATACAGAAAAGAAAGTGAGAGTGAAAAAAGAAAGTCCATTCTTCTGACGATGTGATTATTGTACATAAAAGTAAAAGGCTAGATACGGAATTACATCAAGAAATAAACAAATATATAAGTTTGCCTACTTTGACCAGAGAAGACAATGATATTCCCTTCAATTGGTGGAAAAACACTGGAAATAGTTTTATGAATTTGAAAAAACTAGCATTAAAATACCTTTCAGCTCCACCGTCATCAGTCGAAAGTAAAAGAATATTTAGAACAGGAGGAAATATTTATGAAGCCACAAGAAATAGGTTATCCCCTGAAAATGGAGAACTGCTAATGTTCTGTCATTTTAACCTTAGAGCTTATTCAAATGAAGTTTAGTTTAATATCTTTAACTACGAAACTTTTCAATTTTCATTTAATTATTTTTAATATGTGAATGGTTTGCTATAGGTAAGAAATAGTTATTTACTTTTTGTTTTATTACTTTGTATATAACACTGGTAAACATGAAATTTCTTGGACGGGGTTTCGCAATTGATTATTGATGTGCTGATTCCAAAAATGTAATCGGTTTTTGCATATCCCATCGCATTTGTGAGATATTGTGTGTAACACAGATTTGTAAAATTTTATGATTTTTACCTTTTCAAGAGGGTCTATCACAATTATTGGGATATATATATATATTATATTATATATATATATATATATATATATATATATATTATAATAAATATATATATTTTTTTTTTTTTTTTTTTTTTTTACGGTTGTCACCACCACTCACGGGCGATGCCTATTCAAGGAGGGGGTGTTAAAAACAACAAAAATTCAACTAACACAAACTACGCACGATTTGAAGCATATATATACTATTTATATACAAATATTTATATATATATATATATATATATATATATATATATAAATATATATATATATATACTATATATATATTTATTATATATATATATATATATATATATATATATATATTGGATATATGAAGGGAGAGAAACAAATCGCAATGATATGATACATGTCTTTGAAAGATATATGTTAAACATATAATACAACTATGAATAAAGAGTAATATGGGACAACAATGAATGTAATAGAAGGAATGGGTTTAGTTTATGTAAACATACCTACGATGGTAGTAACTTTCTCTTCGTAGACGATCTACTGTGCATAGCGTCTGGAATATCCCTCATCAAGCTCCAACAATAGTCGGCCATCATATTGATATCCCACTTGCCCTGGTAAAGTCCTTCCATGAACTTTAGATCTTGATGGAAGCGTTCACCCTGCTCATCACTAACATCGCCTAGGTTATCCGGAAATTTTCGTAGGTGAGAATGTAAGTGGTGCAACTTTATACTCATTCTACATCCATGAGAATGAAAACTGTCTAGCAGTTCTTGTACAATGTTAGTGGTTTCTCGGCTTTCCTGTTCCCAGAAAATTCTGTGCTACATCTGAAAAAGCATTCCACGCTCTTGCCTCTAACACAGTCATTGTTGTAGCAAAGGCAGCATCACGGAGGAGTGTCCGTATTTGTGGGCCATCAAATATCCCAGCTTTTTCTTCTCGTCACTCAGACCAGAAACGTTGAGCATATATAGCGGAAGCATTCACCATCATGGTCCAGGGCCTTCACAAATTGTTTCATCAAACCAAGTTTTATGTGTAGTGGAGGTAGGATGATGTTTTCTCTCTGTACAAGTGGTTCACGTACGATGTTCCTGTCACCTGGCGTCAAGGTTTCCCTCGGTGGCCATTCTCCTTTGGTCCAGTGATCCTTTGCCGCCCGGCTGTCCCAATAGCACAGGAAGCAGAGATATTTGGTGAAACCTGCTTGCTGACCGGAGCAAAATGTTTGCCATTTTGAGTTGACGACCCGCATATTTACCATGCCATGTAGCCTGATATTGTAGCTCGTCCAAACTGTCTTGTTTTTGCATAACTCCTCTCTCACCGTACCGAGTACCCTACTGGAACCGAAGCATACCTGTTGCCATTGTGTAACAACACACAAACTGTAAACTGCTCTTGGAAGTGTCAATAAACATCGCCACTGCACCTGCATCGTAATGCTGGGAGTCCCATAAGCGAGTAGTATATGGCCTGGCAAACTTCACTGCAATACACCAGTTTTTACCATCTGATGGAAAAGCCGTCCGCACATACTGCTTTCTCCTGTTACGATAAAAATGTTATCTGTGGCCATGGTTCCAGTTAGTCACTTTTTCATGAAACCTCGAAGTCAACAGCTCAATACAACTTCGGCAAATACAACTCTCATAAAAGATCGTTCAGTTCACCCTGGGTGAACAATGACGGACCATCCGACTGTATTTCAGATGGATGATAGACATCATCCAGGTCATTGGCATCCATACATGTAGATGTACTAAAGTTACCACATGCTTCCCGAATATCGACCGCAGTAAACTTGCTGCTACTGTAGATATATGCGGAAGGTAACGTCTATACAGCCTACGTAGTGCGCACATGAATTTTGTCATTCCTAGGGAATATGCAAAAATAGGGATCCATGATTGCACGAAAACGGGATGTGATACAGCAAATTCCGAGAATATATATGGAATCAGCACCTCCGAATTACTATAATTGTGCTACAAAAGTAAGATCCAAGAAAAATTTCACCTTTTTTGTTGACCAGTTTAAGTTTTCTTTTCTTTTATTTTTCCCCTAAATGGATGACCGAACTTTGAAATAACTATTCGGTCGAATAGCGAAGTGATTATTCGGCCGAATATTCGGTATTCGGCCGAATACTTTTAGCCGAATATTCGGTATTCGGTATTCGGCTTTTTCACTATTCGGCACATCCCTAATATATATATATATATATATATATATATATATATATATAACTAAAATATTATATTTATAATATATATATACATTTATATGTTATGAAATTAATGAAATATATATATATATATATAATATATATACCTGAAGCTTAATCCTGAGTTCCATAGGCATTCGCGTTGTTCATCATGAGTAAGCTTTACTTCCAATCAATTCGTGAAGAATTGAATCCTTCTCTCCGAGTTAACCTGAAAAAGCATCTAATATTATATAAATATAAATATTAGCGTTTAAGTAGTATTATAACTATATATATATATATATATGGGTCAATCCATTTTTTCCGTACCGATGATGGCCGCTCGATAATTTTTGAAAACTTTTATATTTTGCATGGCGTTAATGTTATCCCTGGAAAGTTCAAAACCACCATTCGTTTTTGTAGATTTAATCTGGTTGTAACAGGGTGAGCCAAAATGTTTGACCAGGTGGAGCAAAATTTATCACTTAATAGAGGTAACATTTTAAGTCATATCTCCATATTGGTAATTCTTATACAAAATTTCATAGAGAGTGATTTGTTAGGGATACTTTAAGGTACATTTGGCCTTTCCTGTTTTTTTTTGGGAAAATAATATTTCACCATGAAAATGAATCCGAAAAATTGTGTTAAAAATCGAAGAAATTTCCATTTTCGTGGGTGTATTATTAAAAGAAGGAAATAATTTAACGCTATGAAATTTGGTGTGATGATACATACTGAAGTATGGTTTAACCTAAATCTTATTTGAAGCTTTGGTAAATATTTTTAAAAAAATTTACAGGGTGTCCAAAAATCAATTTTTCGGAAAATCGGTAACTTTGAACCTTAATATCTCTGATGGGGTAGGTGCTAAAAATCTGAAATTTTCACACATTATACTACTACCATAGATGTTCCTTCACCTGCAATATTGACTTTGGTATTTGCTTGTTTTAAGAAATACAGCCATTCAAAAATGCCAAAAAAAATTTTTTTTTTAAGTTGTGTTATGATACCTATTATGATAGTTATTATAGTTCAAGACAATACATAGACAAATGAAATAGTGTGGCATCAAGGAGAAATGAAAACAATGTTAAAAAAATTTAATTTTAAGGTTAATATACATAAGAATGTACCATTATATCTACTGTAAATGACAAAATTAATTAAATAACTTTTGAAAAATTTATATATATATATATATATTATTATATATAGATTATATATATATATATATATATAATATATATATATATATATATAAATATATATATATATATATATATATATATATATATATATATATAATTATATTATATATATGTACCGTAGTCGGTACATAGTATAAAATTAAAAAGGATATATGTAAGTGCTACAAAGATTTCTGGTACACAGATATAAGAAATCTTGTACAAAGCAAGTCCTGTATGCGAAATAACTGTTTCATTCCTTTTTTTGTATTATCAAGGTCACCGAGGTGATTCTGTCACCAACGGCGTGCCATGGGGAGAGAGCCAGTTATGAAAAAGAGATCGGAGAGCCAACATCTTGACACTCTCTCGGTCCAAAAATTGATACTTTAATGGTAATCATAAAAGTATTTTAAAAACAATTAAATTTTGAACTGTGAAATATCTTAATGTGTGTTCTTGTAAAATAGTCATTAGACATAATTAATAAAGAAATAATTAAAGAAGCGTTTCGCTATTCCAAAACTATTTTATTATTTGCTATATCAAAGTGATCTCTTAAATAGGGCCAATTAATCATTATAGAGATCAAGCTTTGTACATATATATGTAAAATAATATATATATAAAAATATATATAAAATATATATTATATATATATATATATATATATATATATATATATATATATATATATATATATATATATATTATATATATATATATATTATTACTTATATAGTATATAAAATATAAATATATCTCTATATATATTAAAATTTATATATATATATATATATATATATATATATATATATATATATAT
>JABUQX010111718.1:0-11210 GCA_015478945.1 Trachelipus rathkii | reverse complement strand
CAAGAAACTTAAACAACATACCCTATGGTTAGTACCCAGGCGCACTCAGACTTAGTCTCTTACATCCACCAAACATTTAATTTCACAGCCACCTTCCTGCCATTCCAACTCCTACTACACTCGATATCTGCTCCCTTTCGCCAACAACCACCTAAATATTTATAACTCGGACACGTCTCCAGCTGCCACCATCAGCAAACTCACACCGAAGCTTCCCACTCACAAACCATAACCTTAATTATCTACTCTATGTTTACTTTCAAACCCCCTCCTGTACTCGACCTGCCAATCCTCACATCCCTCAAACACTTCAGTTCCACATAAAACCAAATCTCTCATATAATAGAAGGGCCACCCTCCACTCATCCATCATTCTAACAACCCATTTCCTGCCACCCCACTCTAATTCTTTCAAACCCCATCCATAGACAAATTGAATAACCAAGAAAAAAAATCCCCAACCCTGGCCAAACCTCCTCATTTAATACTAAACAATCCACTTTTACACCATTGTATTTTTATACATTCATCACTATCGTGTTCGTTCGATCTTAACATTTGTAGGTACCAATGACTGAAAACAGCGATTTATGCCTATTATAAGAAAGTCAGTAAGAAAGATTTGGAAATCTATTTTCTAAACATGAAGAAGAATGAACTAATTTTGAAAATACTAACAAAGTATAGAGAAATATTTAGAAGATAAACAACGATTGTATTGCGCCCAGCACGTTTCAGAAAAGTAGTCACGTAGACAAAACCTTTTTTAATTTATGGAAATACATTACGACTGCCAATGAACCGATGCAACCCATTGATACTTGTATATTAGGACTTTAGCAAAGCTTTTGATAAGTTCCCCACATCAAGCTCATGAAGGAAATTAGTTGCAATGTGTAAGGACTGAATGTACATGTTGCATTAAAGAGGGGTTGCCGGACAAGAAAACCAGGTGACACTAAAATCAATAAAATCATCATGGAAAATATGAATATGGCGGCCACTATTCCTCCCTCATATATGTAATATGATATTTAGACCAGACTAAATGCAAAGGTTCTGAAATTATTCGGCAGACTCTGAATGCCCTCCACAGTTAAGATTAGAGCACAAAAAAATTCAAAAAAATTCTGAAAACAAAATTTTTAAGATCTACAGACAACCGTAATTTTAATAGTAAAAAGTGTAAGTCTTCCAACCAGTTAACTCAAATAAACGTTTTTAACATACGATATGGAAGGCATTGCTTGAGTCTGGACCAAAGAAAAGCATTTAGGCCTGTGATTATAAGCAGTATTTGAAGTATCTTAATCCCGTGTTGGAAGCTCCAGGAATACAAGCTAATAAATGCTGCGCATAACTATATCCACGCAATTCGCTTTACAAGCAGCAATTGCAAATTAATAAGTAAACTGCTATAATACTATGTTAGGCCATCTAAGATAATATTGTGCACAAGTTGGGCCCTTATTTAAAGAAAAACTTAATATGCTAGAGAGAGTCACAACAGGGCCAACAGATTATAACAGGATGAATTCTGGTTTGAGGATGAGCTATGAAGGAGGCTGAAGATAGAAATATTTGTGGAAGGACCGACTTTCAAAATAATGTTATATACAGTATTAGTCTGCAAAATATCTTACACTCTATTTCATAATACGAGCAACCAATAGTTCTTCATAGTAGAGCAGCACAGTACCCAGGCAATAATAAGAAATTACGAAGAAAGCTTCCATCTTGATATGAGCATGCCACAGTAATAGCTTGTAAATTTGGAATGTTGCCACAGGATGTTGTGATGTCTGTTTTGTTGTGTTGTTGTGTTTTTGTGGGTGTTGTGTTATTTGAGTTGTGTAATGTTTGCTCAAGCCTTAGAATAAAAAGATGAGCTTATTATTTATACCATAACATGATAATCTAGACCATTATTGCATAACTAGCCATTGTTAATGAAGAATTACTATGAGGACTCCTCAGAATATAAAAGAGCGATATTCCACCTCTATTTTACCAGCATAGAGAAAAGGCGTGTTGTGTCGCTTTATGTTAAAAACAATAGCAAGTTTGTACTAATGACTGACTTTAAAATTAATCATTGCATATTGATATCAGTGGTTCTTTATTGAATCAGAAATTTGAAATCAAAATCATATATAATAGGGGCATTTATAGACCTCCTTGCCAGATTCAAGAATTAGACGCAGAAATTGTGAAAGAAATTGATCACAGCATGCCACAGTAAAGAAAAAATGATATACGCTCATAATGATGATTCTAAATTTTCTGCATTCATTGGGATCCTGCCTTCATTGACCATAGTAGCTTCTCGCATTCATAAATGCTATACTAGATAACTTTTTGACCCAGATGGTCAAAGAACCCACAAGATATGATGCACTGTCAGACTTAATATTTAACTAATGATGAAAGTATATTGGAGAAAGTTTTAAAGTTCAGGAGAATATATTATAAGAACTTAGGACCAAATAATATAAAATTAATTAATATGAATGTGATATCTGGGCCCAATTGCAAGTTAATAGGGAAGATCATAGATTTCCGAAATGCCGATTTTACCAAATTTGAGACATGCTTTAGGTACAACTGATGGTATAAGAGCTTTAAAAGACAAAACTTTTTTATCAATGTGGAACATTTTAAACAAATCCTTAATGAATATTCATTCAGTATGTTTATAAAGATACAATCCCCATTAGGGTGGCGAAGAGAAACCTGTTTGTGGAATAGAGAGATAAGAGAGAGAAAATTAAAGAAAAGCGTAGAATGCTGTTAAAATATTCAAGTAGTAATAGAGAAGATGCATAAGAAAATTATAGTTAAACTAGAAATGAACTTAACCAGTCAATAAGAAAGCAAAGAAGAGCCAAGATTAATTTACAAGAATAGTTAATAAGAACCTGAAGGAAGGTTTTTTTTACTTTATAGAATTTAAAAGTAAGCAGTAGCGGACAATTGTCCAATTAAAATTGATGAAACATTTATGATTGATGAAAATGTGATTGATGAACATTTCAATTCTTATTTGCTTCCAGTGTTTACTGAGGAAAGATTATATAATAGTTGGAGACTAATAGTTCTTGAATGCTAACAAATATAGACTTACAGAATTGGAATTTGATGTAAAAGATATTAAACGTTTATAAGATCATAATCCTAGTAAAGCTGCAGGCCCTGATGCTATATATGGTAGAATTCTGAAAGAAGGAGTACAGCATTGCCAAAAGGCACTGTATTTGATTTTTAAGCGATCTATTAACATTTGGTGAGGTACCATACCAGATGACTGGAAAAACGCATATGTTGTGCCTATTTATAAGAAAGTAGTAAGGAAATTTGGGAAATATAGGCCAGTTAGCTTAACATTTCTGGTGGTAAGGGTTGGAAAAGTTAATGAAAGGTCATAATAGAAAAATATTTAGAAAATAACAAGAATATTGTCTATGACGCCCAGCACGTTTTCTAGAAAGGTATTCTATGTCAGACAAACTTAGAATTTATGGAACTCATATACTGACTGCATGCAGAATGAATCCAGTATATGCTATATTTAGACTTCTAGCAAAGTTTTGATAAGTTCTCCACATAAGCTGATGTAAGAATTTTGCAATTGTTATATGTGGACTGTACATGGTGAATTAAAGAGTGGTGCGAATAGAAACCCAGTGTGCTAGCAACTTAATGAAATAAATTCATCATGGAACATATGAAGTGTGTCTCAAGCGTCAGTTGCTGGCCACTATTGTCTCCTCACTATATATAAATATTTAGACCAGGACTTAAATGAAAGGTTCTAATGTTTGCTTTATATACCAAAGTGGGCCCACCACAGTTAGAATAGTGAAGGATGTTATAAAGATTCAAAATGACTGATAAACTTCTTGGGGCGGATATAAGTGCAAAGAATTTTTAATAGCTAAAAAGTTAAAGTTCTTCAACCTAGTTTACTCAAATAAAACTTTTAACTACGATATGAATGGTAATTGGCCTTGATCTGGACCAAGAAAAAAGATTTAGTGTGAATTATAAGCACGTAATTTTAAAGTAGCTAATTCAGGTGGAACTAGAAAAAGCTAATAAACATGCTGGCCATTTAAAAATGCAATCCTGCTACGTCCCAAGGGCGAAAGGCAGCAAGGTGCATGACAGTATTTAGCCGCCAATATTAGATTATTGCGCACCAGTTTGGCCCCTTATTAAAGAAAGACTCTATATTTGCACTAGAGCGAGTGCAACAGTAGCGGCAACAAGTTATATTCTGTCGTTGAGGTAAAGCTATGAGCAGAGGCGAAGATCTAGGAATGTTTCTGAGAAAGGCGATTTCTCAGAGGGGACATATACAAGTCTACAAAAATATTTAGCACATCTATTGATATTACAGAGACCAATAAATTTTTCATAGTATAGAGCCATTACCAGGTGACTAGGGCAAATAAAAAATTAAGAGGAAGCATTCCATCTGATATAGAAAGCATGCATTCAGTAATAGGGTTGTTAAATTTTGAATGGTCGCACAGAGTTGTCTGAGTTGACTCGATTGCAACCATTTAAGAAAGCGGTTAGATTGTTATGGATGTGGTGTATCATTATAAATATATGACGAAGCCAAATTTCGGGTTTTTGTTATAGTTAGTATTAATGTAGATATGCATGTTGACCATAACTTGCGATTAATGCAATGGGATGTTTGGCTATCATATATGACTTTATATATATGATAAATATATTATATTATTTTTGTAAACGGATATATTATACTAATACCGTAATATACTATATATATATAATATATATATATATCATATATATATATATAAATATATATATATATAATATATAATATATATATATTATAATATATACTAATATTATTATTACATATATTATCTATATAATCATTATAAAAATAATCCAAATTGGCGGATTTGTAGTTACAACAAACTTGAAACCCTAGGTGCTTTGGGATTTTGAGAGTGGGATTACCTAATTTAGTTTGACTTGGACAGTCTAGATAAGTCCATGTGGCTTCTTACTGTCTCTAATTCTTAATGTCTTAATGTCTAAACAGTAGGTCCTATGTAATTCCCAGCATCATCTACTTGGCATTTTTTTATACTCGCCTACCACTCCCACACCACTATACCATTATCTTTCTACCTAACAACAACCTCCTACAAGCATTAACAACTCACCCCTAGCCCTTGTCTAGTTTACCAAACAGACAAAAGTCTCCAGACTAGCATTAAAAGCTCCACATCCTTCCAACTAAATGAATTCCAAAAGTTCCTGATTATGACAACCTCCCAGTGACTAAAATCTAATGTTTCTGAAACACATATTGACTTTCTTAACTCTTTATTTACACCTAAGCCTTACACCCATTTCTCTTCCGCTAAGCCTACCCAACTTAGGGAAATAGTCCTGATGCCATGCATTTTCTGCCACTGCTTTCATCTCTGAATCAACCTCTTTATAACCTAATAATATATGTTATTCCCTTTCACCTTAACCCTTATTATCCCCATTCTTAAACTTTTTTTAATTTAAATTATTTTTACATTTTTTATTTTAATTCTACATTTGAATAGGACTATTATTAACTATTAAATTAAAAATACATAAAGTAACTCTCAAAAAATTTCATTTCTATATGGCTTCAAACAAAACTATTTATCGTAATAGTGTATGGTGCAAGTTTTCCAATCCTAATATTATAAATAATATATATACATATCATATATAGCTATATATATTATAATATAATATATAATTCATATATATCATATATATATATATATATATATATATATATATATATATATATAGATTATACTATATCAATATAATAATACCGTATATATATATCACTTATATAAATATATATATACTATATAATATATATAATATATAAATATATATATATATAATATAATATATATATATATATATAATATATATATATATATAAATATACGTATATATATATATATACTATTACGTATATATATAATATCATATAATATAATATATACTATATAAATATAATATCATATATAATATATAACCGTATATATAGTACTATAATATATACTAATATATATGTATATATATAATATATAATATATTATATATATAATATATAATATATTATAATATTATATAATATATAATATATATCTATATAATATATATATATAATATATAAAAAGTAACATCAAAGCACTCTGCGAAATATTAATAATAATTATACTGTATATATAACCGATATTATATATATATATATATAATAATAATAATAATATAATATATATATATATAATATACTATATACTATATATAAATATTAATAATATAATAACTTATAAGAATATAAAACTCCCTTTACTTAAACCTAATAAACCCACCCTAACAACCCGCTTCATAAACCTATTTGATTGCTATCTGCAATATCCAAAGTACTAGTATTAAAATTAATCCCTAATAGAATATCTCCCTCCTTTATCAAGCTCACAACATGTGTTTAGACAAAACACTCCACACCACTCTCCTATCTAATCTTATTAAATACATCTTTACTGGTTTTAAACAACTTCCCCCTTTTCTCGTATCCTCCTGGTGGCAATTGACATTAACAAGTCTCCACAGCCCCCGACACATTTTAATAAACAAAGTACTAAATACAAATATAACCATCAAAGAAAAAAAAAATAGCAAATATATTATCCGGCCGTACAGTTAGAGTCATCCAAGTACATACAAATTACATAATGGAGTCCCCTAGGGAGACATCCTCTCACCAACACTCTTTAACCTCTTTATGCACATCCCCTTCTATAAAATTTAATAGTTGTGCAGACGATTTAACAATCCCAGGTCAAAATTCTTCTATAAATACAGCATTCAGAGAACTACAACATTATTTAAACTAACTATAACAACAAACATAATGGCTGCATCACCCCAAATATACTCTATCACATTACATAACTACCCCAGATAGAAGAGAATCAAATATTCACCCAGTAGTTTTTCTATCAAATAATAGACTCTACTCAATAAAAACCTAACACCCAGTAGCAAATAATAAACTAATAACATTAACAACTTCGCACTTAACAACAGTAAAGTACTTATCACTTCGTACAAACGTAACCTATTCACACTTTTTTCAAGCATATCTGAAACATAACAATGTTAATTTATTACATTAACATCGTAATAGTTAACAAAAATTTAAGCATAACCCTGTTTATTTATATACTGCAACGAATATATGCTAACGCAACATTTTTTTATATTTTAATTTTAACAAAAATTCATCCCTAACCTCGTCTAAATTCATAATCCCCAAGGGCATGATCTCATCTTCTTAAAAAAACATAGCAAAATGTAAATAGCTTTTTTTACAATTTACAGAATATTCAAATAAACTATAACAAAGAGTCGTTAAGTTTATAAAGAAAAAAATGACATAAAAATGTTCTTTGAATAAAATATCTTAGTAAAGTGAAATAATTTAGTGATCCTTAAGCAGTAAATCAGTAATTTAGTAAATCAAACCTCCCTTTCCTACCCTCCCCATTCTCCTCACCCTCCCTTCTATGATCTATTGACCTACTGATCTATCGATTCCAGCCATATTTCGAGTATCATTTTTGATAAACATAAAAAATAAGTGTTTTATATACAGACCAACGAAAATATGCTACCATAACATAGTTTTCACATCAACAAAGCTATCATATCATAACATGAAATAAGAATATAATGTACAACGACAAACCTACATACCTTACGGACGAATAAACCGTCAACATTAAACCAAAGTTTCCATTAAACCAAACAAAATATTACTTTTATTATCACATACAGAAACTTAATGATTATTATTATTATTATAATATACATAATAATTTTTATTATTATTATTATTATTATTATTATTATTATTATTATTATTATTATTATTATTATTATTATTATTATTATTATTATTATTATTATTATTATTATTATTATTATTAATAATCATAACAAAGTTTTTACAAACCGTAAATATTAACATACCTTACCGTACGAATACAGTCAACATTAACAAGTACACTGAGTAATATCAGTAAAAATATACCAAGGCATAAACACGTAACCAACTTGTCTAACCTGCAAAGAACTAACTAACATACATCGCCGAGGTTTGACTAATACATATGAACACACCAGATGTTCAGTTTAGGCTTGATGGTTGGCTTATCATTACGGTGAATACCCGGCGTACCATTGGCCGAAGGCGGCCCCTCATAAAAAGTAAGTTGATCTTATTACTCATCACGAAAAAAAACAACTTTTCAGACGAGAAGCCCACTACACTTGAGAGATACCCCAGAGGATGCATGAAGACCCATCTCGGGGGGTACCCGAAGGGGGGTGTAAGGTTACATAAGGGCACAACCCTTAGGGGTTGTAACTTTACCGCTTACTTTACTGATATTATTCAGTGTACTTTGTTAATGTTGACTGTTTATTCGTACGTATATGTTAAATTTACGGTTGTAAAAACTTTAATAATGATTATTAAAATAATAATAATCAATAATAAATAATAATATAATATATATAATAATAATACAAATAATAATAATAATAATAATAATAATAATAATAATAATAATAATTAATAATAATAATAATAATAATAATAATAATAATAATAATAATAATAATAATAATAATAATAATAATAATAATAATAATAAATATTAATAATAATAATAATAATATAAATAATATAATATAATCTATATAATATAATATAATAATAATATATATTATCGTTCGTCGTATGTGATCAAAACATATCATTTGGTCCCGGTTAATGCTTATGGAATTTGTAATGTTGACGGTTTATTCGTGCATAAGGTATGTTAGGTTTGTCGTTTTACATTATATTCTTAGTTCATGCTATGATATGATAGCTTTATTGATGTGAAAACTATGTTATGGTAGCATATTTTCGTTGGTCTGTATATAAAACACATTTTTTGTTATGTTTATCAAAAATGATACTCGAAATATGGCTGGAATCGATAGATCAATAGGTCAATAGATCATAGAAGAGAGGGTGAGGAGAATGGGGAGGATAGGGTGGGAGGTTTGATTTACTAAATTACTGATTTACTGCTTTAGGATCACTAAATTATATCACTTTACTAAGATATTTTATTCAAAGAACATTTTTATGTCATGTTTGGTTAAAACTTTGTTATGTTTTGTTTTCTTTTGTCTAAGTTTGTTTCATATTCCTGTGTTGTTGTTGTTGTTTTACGTTATGTCAGGATAAAATGTTATTATTTTTATGCTATGTTTGTTTAAAACTTTGTTATGTTTTCTGTTATTCGTTGGTGATTATGATATTAGACGAGGTTATGATGAATTTTTGTCAAATATTACGATGTTGATGTAAAAAAATTGTTGCGTTAGCATTATATTCGTTGTCAGTATGATGATTAAACAGGGTTATGCTAAATTTTTGTTAACTATTACTATGTTATTGTAAAATTAACATTGTTATGTTTGAGATATGCTTGAAAAAGTGTGAATAGGTACGAAGTGATAGGTACTTTACTGTTGTTAAGTGCGGAAGTTTGTTAATGTTAGTAGTTTTTCGTGCGTAAGGTGTATGTTAGGTTTGCATTTGTACTTATATTCTTAGTTCAAGTGTTATGTTATGTTAGCTTAATTAATATAAAATCGTCTGTTCGTTAGCACACTTTACTATGGTATTTTACTAGAAGAACTTATTTTTGTGTTACGTTTATCCAAAATGATAACTCGAAATGTGACATGACATCAACTAGATAATAGATCAAAAAGGTATGGACGGGAGGGATGGGGAGGGGTTGATGAAACACTTCTACTGATTTACTGATTTACTGATTAAAATTCGGTAAAACTATTACATTTCACTATGATATTTTATTCAAGAACTTATTTCTTATGTTATGTTTGGATAAAACTTTGTTATCTTTACAGTTTATTCGTTGGGCTGTATGATAATTAGACAAATTTTTGATAAATTTTGTTAAATTTCACTGTGCAATGTAAAATTAAACGTTAATAATGTTAGATATATGTTTGCGAAAAAGTATGCTAGGTTACGTTTTTGTAATGCATGTTAGTTACGTCTTACTGGTGTTAAGTGTGGAACTTTGTTTAATGTTAACAGTTTATTGTGTGTAAGTTGTGTTGTTTGTCGTTGTACATTATTTTTCTTAGTTCATATGAAGCTATGTTAGCTTTATTAATTAATATGAAAACATTGTTATGTTAGCAATATATTCGCTGGTTGTATATAAAGAACTCATTTGTGTGCTATGTTTATCCGAAATGATACTCGAAATGCGACCTGTACATCAATAGTGTTAATGTAAATTAACATTGCTATGTTTGATCAAAAATGCTTGAAAAGTGTGAATTGGTTACGTTTTGTAGCTGTGGCTAGAGTACTTTACTGTTGTTAAGTACTGAAATTTGTTAATGTTATAGTTATTCATGCGTAGGTGTGTTATTTTTTGTCATTGTGCTTAATTCTTAGTTCTGGTAATGATATGTTAGCTTTTATTAATGTGAAAAACAATGTTACTTAGCATATATTCGTTGGGTAGTATATATAAGAATTATTTTTGTATTATTTTTACGAAAATGATACTCGATATGTGAACCTTTAATCATTTAATCAATAGATCAAAAGGTCATGGACGTGTGGGGTGGGTGGGAGGGGACGGGTGGTTTGATTTACTGATTTACTGATTTACTGATTTACTGGCTTTAGGCTCGGTAAACAATTACACTTTACTATGATACTTTTATTCAAAGAACTTATTTTTATGTTATGTTTGGTAAAACTTGTTATTTTTTATTTATGTTTGGATAAAACTTTGTTTGGTTTGCAATTAATTCGTTGGGGATTAATGATATTTAGGTAAGGTTAATGATAAATTTTTTGTTAAATACTACTATGATAATGTGAAAAACTTTGTTACATTAGCATATATTCGTTGGTCTGTATATAAAAGACAAGGTTATGATTCATTTTTGCTACATGTTACTGTGTCATGTAAGATCATTAACGTTAATATGTTAGAGATATGTTGAAAAAAGTGTGAAACTCCCCTTGTAAGTGTTAGATGTGTTAT
>JABUQX010111717.1:17500-20794 GCA_015478945.1 Trachelipus rathkii | reverse complement strand
CATATATATTATTATTATTATTATTATATATATACATATTATTATTATTATTATATTATTATTATTACATATTATTATATATATTATTGCATATATTATTAGATTACTTATATATATATTATTATATTATTACATATACATATTATTATTATTACATATTATATATATATACATATTATATATACATATATATATATATATATATTATACATATATATACATATATATTATTATATATACATACATATATATATATATATATATATATATATATATATATATATATATATATATATATATATATATATATATATTATATATATATATATATATAGAGAGAGAGAGAGAGAGAGAGAGAGAGAGAGAGAGAGAGAGAGAGAGAGAGAGAGCAAATTAAAAAAGGAATAATGAAGATAGTTAATTAATTATCATTATAGAAAATACGAAGATTAAATAAAAGAAATTGAATTTGATTCCACAAGAAAATAATAAATCTCGAAATGAAAATCAAAAAGTAAAAAAAAGAAAAAAAAACTTTAATGAAATGCAAATCAATATAGAATTTTTTTTCCTTTTGCGAAATTTCTTAACAGTCATGATAAAAAGAAAGAAAAAGAAAAAAAGAAAAGAAAAAAAACAACTTTTGAACGTTTACTAAATTTCCACTTGGAAATTAATTCCTTAAATTTTGCAAAATTTATTGCACATACACACACATACACACACACACACACACACACACACACACACACACACACACACATATATATATATATATATATATATATATATATATATATATATATATATATATATATATATATATATATATATATATATATATATATATGTGTGTGTGTGTGCACGCGCGAGTGCGTGTGTGTGTGTGTGTGCGCGCGTGTATGTATGTGTATGTGCGTGTAAGAATATTGGATGAGCCATTTAATATGAAGAATTTCATTACATGATTGTTTCCAACAATTCTAGAATCAGCATTGGAAGCATACACGGCTTTAAAACATGATTTTCTAGAGAACCCCAAGAAAAAAGAGAGAGAATTAGATGCTAGACGGAAGGAGATTCTAGTTCAAATAGAAGGGTGAAAACCCCTATCTGGGAGTGTAATACTCAAGAACTATCTCTGGAAACCACTGCATCGAGAGCGAATTAAAGGCCGATATGCTCCGATACACGTTTGAACGTGTGAAAGTCAAAGGGATTTGAAAAAATAGATGAACGAGGTGTATATATATTTATATATATATATATATATATATATATATATATATATATATATATATATATATATATATATATATATATATATAGTATATATATATATATATATATATATATATATATATATATCATCTACCTCCTAGATTGGGAGTGAGGTGCGTAGCATACACCGGAACAGAAAAGTAGCAGAAGAACATGACACAAGTCGAAAAGAAAATCCCGAAGATTGTTCATCTAAACACATTGTATCTTAGATCTGTACCCCTTTTTCCAGACCATAGTTTCATTCCTATACATTAACACAGGTAACAACATAAAACCTTAGCGCACTCAAGACTTAGTCCCTTTACATCTACCAAGGGTTAATTGAACAATCCACCTTCCTTCCATTCACAACTTTCCTACTACACGCTGCATTCCGTTCCCTTTTCATCCAAAATATATCCTAAATATTTAAACTGAAAAACTTGTTCTAGTTGCTCACCATCTAACATGATTTCGCACCGTGGACTTTCCTAGCTCAGTACCATAACCTACTTTTATCTGCATTTACTTTCAAACCCCTTCTTTTACACACTCAGCCAAACCCCTCTTTCAATTCTCTCAAACTCTCTTCAGTTTCACCACACAAAACCAAACCATCCTCATACAATAAGCAGGGCACCCTCCACTCTCTTCCATTCTCTATCATTCTAGCACCTTTCCTTGTCACCCCCACCTCTAATTCTTTCATAACCTCATCCACATAGAAATTAAATAACTAAGGAGACATAACACATCCCTGCCTCACTCCGCAATTAATATCTAACCAACCACTTTCAACATATACATCTGATTCCATTCAGAAGCCTACCGCCAATACCAAATATCACGAACACCTGCCACAGAGCTTCTCTATTAATTCTGTCATACCCCTGTAGTAAGTCCATAAACCAATAATAATTTATCTTCTTCTTCATTTTTCTCAATCATTTGTTTCAATGTAAAAATTTGATTCTCACATCCTCTACTACTTCTAAATGCACCATGTTCTTCACCAATCAGTCCTTCAGTCACTCGACGTACTCTTTCAACCATTCTTGATCATTTTACCAGTTTTTCCATCTATGCCCGCAGATTTACCATTCTTCAACTTTCTCACTCTAATTGCCTCCTCCTTAATAATTACCTCATCCCCAAAATACCTATTTCTTCTTGCACCATCAAACCCACACACATTCGCTATTACCTCTTCATTACTGCCAATGTTATGCATATTTTCAAAGTGTTCTCTCCACATTCTGCTCACATCCATTTTATCTGTTACGAAAGGTCCATCCCTATTCATTATTCTATGAATATTCCCTTTACTCTAATTTTTAATCTTTTGCGCTTCTTTCCTGAAAAGCTTCCTATTCTCTTGTAAGTCCCCATTCATCCTTCTTCCAAACTGTTAATTTAAATCATTTTTCCTCCTATATATGCTTTTAGTCTTCTTTTTTTCATCCTGAAATATACCAAACATCTTTCTTTTGAGACCTCATCATTGGCATTTAGTACATTTAACCACACCTCTTTTTTACTTTTAACCACTTGCATCACCCCTTCATTCCACCACTCACTGTTAAATTCTTACATCCTACTTTAGCACATCTGCATACTTCACTTGCACTACTAACAAAAGTTGCCTTCATTTATGTCCATATTTGTTCAGTTTCATCTTGTTCACATTCAACTGATTTATTTGCTAGCGCTCTTAAACACTTTTCCTCATTACCTTGTTCACTTAACTTCTCACTTTTAAATCTTCCCACTTCCTTCCTGTGCTCTTTTATCTCCATCCAGATCCCCACTTATTTAATCATACATAAAACAGCAGTAGTATAGGGACAGACTTCGGCAGGAGAAATGGCAGATGCCAGATTTTTCCCCAAATCTGCTACCTAGTCAGCTAAATATGGCCCTTTTTAGCATTTTCGGCGCTTTTTCCACAGGGCATGGTCGCCCACATTTGACCAAGTAGGGTCAGCAGCTAACTTGGTTAATGCCCCCAACTTCACAGGAGTTTGGCTCTTT
>JABUQX010111717.1:0-15000 GCA_015478945.1 Trachelipus rathkii | reverse complement strand
TTCGCGGTGTCAAATATGACTCACGTTTTGCGAGATTGTGGAGTCTACGCGATTAAACCTCTTTCACTCTCTCTGTAAAAGCTGTGAGGTACCAGCTAAATAGTGTTTGTGATGCTTTATCCAACCTGTGTGAACATACCACAGACTGTGGGTTGATTAGTGAATGTCAGTCATTAGAAAACGAGATAACGACATACGAATTTGTAGTGTCTTTGGTTGTATGGTATGATATACTTATCAAAATACATACCATAAGTAAGGTATGGCAAAGTAAATATATGCATTTGGATGTAGCAGTTAAGCATCTCCAAGCATTTATTAATTGGTTAGATGAGTACCGCCAGAGTGGATTCGCCTCGGCACTGGTAACAGCCAGAGAGATAGCTGAAGAAGTGGGAATTGACAGGAATTTCAAGCACATTAGGAGAAGACGAAAAAATTTTTTGTTCTCCTATGAACTAAAAGACGATGTTCCCGAACTCTCACCTGAAGAATATTTCAAAATAAATTATTTTTTGGTCATAGTCGATGCAGTGCGAATGAGTTGTCATCCAAGATTTGAAGCTCTAAAATCACATGAAAACACGTTTGGATTTATATATCACATTAATGACCTCCTGCAGATGAATGATGAACTTTTGATGAAAAAATGTAAAGATTTGGAAGTTTCTTTAAGCAAAGGGGAACACCATGATATTGAAGCTATAGAGCTCTGTGAAGAGCTCAGAATGTTTTCACGAGCTTATGACGGGGAAAAAGACGATATACTATCAGTTCTTAAATACATGGCCAAAAACGGGTTGTGTGATGTCTATCCAAACATTTATGTTACTTTAAGAATAATAGCTACTATTCCAGTTACTGTAGCCTCTGCAGAGAGAAGCTTCTCGAAATTGAAGCTCATCAAAACTTACTTGAGAAACACCATGACTCAAGACCGGCTATCTGCACTGGCTCTTCTCTCAATAGAAAAAGACTTGGCGACGACTTTAGATTTTGATGACCTAATTAAGGACTTTAGCTGCAAGAAAAGTCGCAGAGTTATTTTTTAAGGTAGGCATATATATATATATATATATATATATATATATATATATATATATTTATATCTATATATATGTATATATATATATATATATATATATATATATATATATATATATATATATATATATATATATAGAGGGAGAGTATATATATATATATATATATATATATATATATATATTCCCATTACAATGTCCAGGGTTTGAACCAAGTTTGTTATTGTGTAGATTTTAATGCTTTATATACTTGTGTATGTTTTATTAAAACACCGCCCAGGGCCCCGCAAAGCCATTGCCGCCCCGGGCCCCGCAAAGTCTAGAGCCGCCACTGCATCTTATTCCCTCAAATTTGTTACCACAATAACTGGTGCTCGGCTATTCTAAACCACAGTTTCAGGTCGCTTCGCCCAATGTAGGGGGAATGCTGAGCCTCAAGAAATAGGAAATGGCCGTAGGTAGAAGAAAAATAAATAACCGACATGATTCGAAGTAGGAATCGGAATTGAAATGAAATGAAACGGAGTATGAGTTGACTCATGTGTCGGAACACTGAGCCTAAGCCGGAGTCAGAAGAAAATATGAAGAAATGCAAGAAATGCGCAAGAGAAGAAAATTGAGGAAGGATGAAGAAGACTTAGGCGCTGGAGCACTGAGCAATTGCAGGAGCCGGTGCAGGAGCCGGTGCTAAAGTCAATGTGATGCTGAGATAGCATAAATTTGCTTAATAATACAATATTGACATCAATGTATATGTTTATAAACCCGTAGAGCTCGATTATGAAGGTTTTAAGTTCCTACGGGCAACCTGAGCACCCCCATGAGGGAGACCCAGACGAAAATTGAGGAAATAAAGACAAAAGCACAGAGTGCATAAGAAGAGAAGATGAAGGAACGATGACAAAGAATGATCCCAGAGGAATCAGAAATGGTAAGGTCCCCACATGAGATGGGGGCCCGAACCCCGAAACGAAGTTTTACCCTTAAAATGAAATTTTAATGGTGAATTCAGCTATTAGTTACAAAGTTGATCACTATAGCAACTAAATGTTGCATAAAATATGAAATTTATTACTAAGAGCTTGTTAATTATACGGTCACTCTCTAACTATCTGTTGTTCTGTATATCTTGCATAATACATTGCCTAACAGTCTTTCTAAACCTAACTGGACTAAGCACATCAACCTAACCTGACCTAATTTGGTTTGACATACTATCTTGGATCATATAACTTATTAATTGCGGCATCTCTCTCTCTCTCTCTCTCTCTCTCTCTCTCTCTCTCTCTCTCTCTCTCTCCACATTGACTTAAATGACGCAATTAAATTTTCTTAACTTCTCTATGCACATCTAAACTAACGTCACATGATGCTACTTGCATGAACTGGCTTCTTACTGTGCAGATGACTTATTCGACTCTAACATGAGCAGACCTTCATTTCTATAAGTAACTCGGCTTACATATTATTAGAGTCAAACTCTTGCGGAGCTGATGGCTGTGACCAAGTCAGCTGCTACCATGACTTGATTGATCGGGCCCTCGAAACGCGTCGCCTATCTGGCCTTGGAGACGTGCCGTTGACCTTGAACTCGGTCTTGGAGACACTCCGTCGTGATTGACGTGCAGTACTACCGCTGGAAAAAAAGAACCAAACTCCTGCTGAGTTGGAGGCATTAACCAAATCAGCTGTTGACATGACTTGGTCAAATGCGGGACATCGTGCCCTGTTCAAAAAGCGCCAAAAAATGCTAAAAAGTGTCAAATTTAGCTGAATAGGCTGCTAGATTCAGCGACAAATATAGCATCTGCCGAAGTCGGTCCCTACACTACTAACACCATAGTGATCCGATAATCCTATTCCCATCCAATCACTGATTTAACAACCATGGCATACTTCAATGTCTCCTTCTACATCAACCCAAATCAATCATACTTTTCACTTCGATACCACCTCTACTTACACCAACTCTAGTATACTTATGAATACACTTGTGTTTGAAGAAATTATTACTTACACACATACCTCTTTCCTCACAGAAATCAATCACCCTCATACCATTCTCATTTTCCCCCTTCACCCAAAATTTACCTGTTTTACCATCCATTTTCTGATCACCTACTCAACCATTTAGGTCGCCGGAAACAATCAATCTGAAACTCCTACTCACCTCATCTAAAAACATCATTCAGATTTTCTAAGAAAATCGCACTCTCCTTAAATCAACCTCGGATGGACCATATATTATAACCACACATACCGTGACCTTTTCAAACTTAAATTTAACAATTAGAATTTTAGAACTCACATAAAAAAATCCATTATAGCTCTGTGCCACATGTCACTTATCAGAATCGCAACTAGTCCTCTCCCCTCTCAATCCTCTCCATTCCAGCACACACGCACACATTTGTTCATACCACACCGCTCATCTTCACCTTTTCCTTTCATCTTTGTTTCAGTCACAGCTAAGAAATCAAATTTACCCTTCCTAAATACATCCATCACCTCTCTTCCTCTCCTCAACATTTACTCCTCTGACAATCTATATACCCATACGATTCATACAATTTCGCAGAAAGATACATGGTCGCTTATGGCGATCACGATATCATATCCGAGGCCTGCAAAAGCATACATAGCAAGAGATTAGTGGTAGTGAAGAGCTAACCCAACTACCACTGTCCCTTTAGTCTCCTTCTACCATAGGCAGAACATAAGCTGCGGGCATTCTTTCTCCCCCACACAAAGGGATATAATATATTGTCTATAAGGTGTTGTCTGAAAGAAAGATGAGTGTGTATGTGAACGCAAAAGAGAAAGGCGAACCATTGGGCACTGAAATGTCATGGAATATACCCTACAAACCATAAGCCCAATGGGAGGTACTTTCATCTCTTTGAGTGACTACTTCTCTCTCTCTCTCTCTCTCTCTCTCTCTCTCTCTCTCTCTTCTCTCATATATATATATATATATATATATATATATATATATATATATATATATATATATATATATATATATATATATATATATATATATATATATATATATATATATATATATATCTATATTATATATATATATTTATATATATATATATATATATATAGAGAGATATATCTATATTATATATATATATATATATATATATATATACATATATATATATATATATATATATATATATATATATATATAAGCAAATATACCAAGTTCATATAAATGTATATATATACTCTACAGCCTAACTAGTAAATGAACGGTGAGTAAAAAACACATGTTTATTTTATTTTACTCTATTTTTTTATAAACCAAAAAACCACCACAAAAAAAAAAATAACAAAAATAAAAACATAATGAAAATAAATAAATAATTAAATAAAAAACAAACAAACTGAATTTGGTCTCAAATTTTAATTTTTGTATTTAAACTCTTCTTTACGCATATAAGGTAAAAAGTCGTCGTTAAGATCTTTTGTTATAATAAAACCAAATATAAAATTATGGTTTTATATGCCAAAAAAAATGTAAGAGGAACTATTGTTTTACTGTCTAATATATATATATATATATATATATATATATATATATATATATATATATATATATATATATATATATATATATATATATATATATATATATATATATATATATATATATATATATATATATATATATATATATATATATATATTGTTTATGAATATACGAAAATGATATTTAGCCTAAAATTTTCGTGAAAAAGTTTATAAACAATAAAAGTTAAATAAAAAGTTAAGTTTAAATAATTAAAAACCACCCAAAGATTAAAACCGCAAAGATATGCTGTTGCCGGAGGGTTTACGACAAGCATTGGGGAGTTGCCTTAGGTAGGAGGGTTTCCACTTCGCTTTGCTACTCTCCCCCGCAGTAGACCTCTTCCCCCGGACCTATAATTAAATGGTCGAGAGGAAAATAGGTCGACATTTGCAAAAAAAATAATAATAATAATCTGGTTATTTAGAGTTTCTCTAACGAATCCAACAAAACTTAACTTAACCTAACCTAACAACCTAACCTAACCTAACAACCTAACCTAACCTAACCTAACCTGTACAGGATTTTTTTTGATGTTGTGTCGACCCTTTTTCCTGTCGACCCATTTGGGCTAGTCCCCCTCCCCCCACTTCTTAACTCCACTCTTTTTCCACGAGAATATAAGAAAATAGGGAAGGTTAGAAATCACGTTAATATATCAAGACTGTCCTTGTTCAAAAGATTCAAAATCTTCATTTCTTCAAATGGTTCGTCTTAGATTCATATTCTCAATCATGGAAACAATTAATCAAACCACATAACCACAAATGTATCATGCAATTTAATAAAATATTAAAAATATGATATTTAATTTATTAAACTAAATTTTAAACAAAAAAATTAAAAAGTAGTAACCAATAAAAACCCTCATTGGACTGTCAAAACTATCCATCAATAAATAGTTAATTACAAATCTGCCAATTAAGCTTAGTTCTGATTACAGATGCGACTGTTTTTTTTTAAATGTTTTTTTTTTATCATTTTTAAAAAAAACATCATAAACGCTTTTTTTACGGTTTATTTTTCGTTTTTTTTATTATTTTTTTTTTAACTCGACAAATCATTTCCAAATCTGACAATAAAAATTTAAAATCGGTTTAAAAAAAAAAAAAAAACATTATCTTTCCAATTTTTGAGAGAAAAAAATGAATTTGGAATAAAGTATTATTTTTTGCTCCCCCCCCCCCAAATAAACAATAAAAAACGTTTTTTGTTTTTGCTTTTTTTTTCATCACTAGGTCATGATACACTATATTAGGAGTTTCCAAACTACGACCACTGGCCAAAACGAACCCGCGGGCCTAAACCGTCAAGCGAGAATTCCCAAGCGGGCCCACAGTAGAATGCAATGGTTTTTTCTTTAAGAAATTTTTAATTAAACTAAACATTCAAATTAAACACACTGTAAGAAACTATAGCCACACACAAAACAAACTAGTCGACTATATTTCTCTTTTCAGAACCCACTTGTCTCTCCGCATTCAAACCTTGGTATGATGACCTACCTAGGTCTTGACCCCTTGGGACATAGTGGAGGAGTCACTGTAGCCCTTATGCTAAAATGTTTGGAGACCGCTGCACTATATGATACCCATACCATTCATAGTATTCCATTCCATTCCAATATTCTCTTAAACGCTGCAAGTAGGACATAATCCACAACTTACTCGAACAACAGATTCAAAAAATTAACAACCATAATACTAATGAATGTGTTATGCACTATAATATAATTCTATTTACTTGTTCAGTTTCTTATCGTTCACTGTCTTCCATTCATGGTCTATTACAAAGAATTTCTTGCTCTCAAAATTATCGAGAGACGTAAATAAATATAACACGGATGGTAAATATTTTCTCCAGGAGGCAGGTAAAGCACTTAAAAATATATATATTATATATATATATATATATATATATATATATAATATATATATATATAAATATATATATATATCATATAATATATATATCCAGTTGGCGACTCTATTAACTTTTTACTACTCGTGCTCTCTCTCTCTCTCTCCTCTCTCTCTCTCTCCTCTCTCCTCTCTCTTCTCTACTCTCTCTCTTCTCTCTCCCCTACTCCCAGCCTCACCTCCCTCTTTTTTTAGCGGTCAGCTCACCTTCTCTCTCCTGGCTTACGACGAACCGCGCCACCCCGGTCCACCCCCTCCTTAACGCGCTTCACGACCTGCCTGTCCGACCCTCAACCACTGCCTCCTACGCTCAGAGCTGCTCTTCTCTCTCTCTCTCTCATTACTCTCTTCTCTCTTCATAATAATAAATAGTATATATTATATATAATATTACTAATATATATATAATATTTATACTATGATATTATATATCATATATTATATATTTATAGTATAATATTCTTTACTTATATTAATATATATATATATATACTATATAGTATATATATATATTATTATTATATATTATATTATAATATATATATATTAATATATAATATATATAAATTTAATAATAATTTACTATACTTGATTCACCTATTAATTAAACAAACTCAACTGAGTAATTCTATTTCAAATTAACAATTTTTTCTTCATACTTTTTGAAGTATTTAATTATTTATGTTTTTATTAATATTTTTTTGTTATAAAATATTATTTATTATTGTATAGTTTTTAAACATCTAATTATAAAACAGAAGTATTTATTAAAAAAAATTATACAATAAATTTCCAAGTACCATATCCGCCTTTTCCTTTGGGCACGATTGTCCTATTTTTAAGTGTTACGAATAATACATTATTTAATAGCGGCTATCTATCCCTTTTTCGTTTTCAATTTGCATTAATCTTTAATATTTATTAATGTAATAATTTCATTTATTTGCCCAATTTCGCAAAAATATTGAAAAATATTATCGAAACTTGTGAAATTTGCCAAATTAGATCGTTTCTATAATGTCAACCCGTGCTGAGCACGAGTAGCACACGAGTGCAGATTCGCCCTCCTGCAATATATATAATATAATATATAATATATATATATATATATATATATATATATAAATATATATATATAAATATAAATATATATATATATATAATCATATATATATAAATATATATGTATGTCGTGTGTATGTAGTATGTTGCGTGTTGTGTGTGTTGGTGTAGGTGTGTGTGTGGATGATGGTTTGACTGTGTGTGGTGTAATGTGTTTGTGTGTAATATGTTTGTGGTATGTTAGGTGCTGGCAATCCTGCCTGCTCAATAACTACGTAAACGTCTAACTAATTAACATAAGAATTTAAAAATATTGGCTAATTATTTTATCTGTGTACTTAAAGAAATATGTTTAAAATAGGCTACGACCTTTAATACTGTCAAAGAAATAAAATTGTAACTAAAAAAACTGGCCACCAGCCGTGCTCGCACGAAAATGTTGCGCCTTTCGAGGAAGGAAGAGAGGAGAGCGCAGGGATGACAAGACAGAGCTTGCACTTCCGACGGAGGGAGAGGAGAGGAGCAGAGGAGAGAGAGAGGAGGAGAAGAGAGGAGAGCGAGAGAGAGAGAAGTGAGAGAGAGGAGAGAGAGAGATTTTTTGAGAGAGAAGAGAGAGGAGAGAGAAGGAGAGAGAGAGATGGTTCGGCGGGGGAGGACGGGCGAAGTATGACTGACTAGACTGGGATTTTTGAGTTAAATTAAATCATTAAATTATTAAAGTACCCAAATACATACTTACAGATTTAAACACGTACATGCCAAAAAACGGCTACTTTATACATCCATAGGGACTGACAGTAAATACACTGACGCCAGAAACTTTACAAATATATCAATTAAAAAATAATTGCATAGTCTTGGCAATTTAGTATAATAAGTTAATATATTTAAATAGGTTTTAATGTACGATTTCGTTAATCGTATCTTGTGTATAAAAATTTGAGTTGAAGCATAAATAAGTTGAAATCGCCGTTTTTTTTTGATAATTCTTTGCAGAACTTTGGTGTTTTTTAAAACAACTTTCCTTATTCATCATCGCCCTTTAAATGTCTGCTTTATGCCTAAAATTACATGTATATTTTTGTAATTAAAATTGTTTTTGTTAGTATACTTATATTATTATAATCATATTTTTGCTATATATAATATATATATATATATATATAAATATTAATATATATTATAATATATATATATTATAATATGATATATAGTATATTAATATAATATAATTATATATCATAATCATTATTATATATATACAGAGGTGGGCGCGCAAATTTTAAAAACTTTTAAAAGCGCAAACGCAAAAGCGCAAATTGGAAAAACTTAGTCCAAGCGCCAAAAGCGCACCAATTTTTCAAAAAATTTAGTCCGCATGCCCAAAGCGCACATGTCCGCAATTCAAATTTTTTTTTTAACTTTGATTTATAAGAGCAAAAATAAAAAAAAGAAAGCGGAAATATTTAAGTAATAATACTTTGTAAAGATACTTGAAAGATGCAAAACTTATATAACAAAAAATGAGAAAGATTTTGTTAGTGAATCCTCTTTTTCTTTGGTGTAAGACTCGCGTATAATGTGTCTTGAGACACATAAAAGATAAAATTTTCAAAACTGCTGGATGCCATGGGCTGCCCTCTTTGCTCTTAGAATATCAGAGCCTTACTAAAACAACCTTTCCACGGCACTGAGACTGGTTAATGGGTATTAATATCCGAAGAAGAAGTATTTGCTGGTGAATGTGCGTTCACTGAGAGGGTGGTTTTAGAATAAGGAGAAAGAGTTACACGCCAAAATAGCAGATAATGCAAAATTCTCCTCAAGATGGGGACTGCTGATATATGGGCCCTTTCATTTCTGATATATTTAGAAATGGCTATCAAAGAACTTCAAATCTTTTTATAAGTTTTCATAAGTAATTAGGAAAATTTTGTTGAATAGATTTTGTATGTATAATTGTATATATATTAGGATTTTTTTTTTGTTTTATAGCTATATATATATATATATCATATATATATATACTATATATATATATACTATATATATTATATATATACATATATATATATATATATACATACTATATATATATATATAAATATATATATACTTATATTATACTATATATATATATTATATATATATATATATATATAATATACTAATATAAACTTTAAGCATTTCTTGTTAAATATATAATATTATATTATATATATATATATAAATATATATATATATATATATATATATATAATATATACATATATATAATATATAAGTATATATATATATAGATAAAATATATATATATATTAGATATTATTACTTATATTTATAATATAATATATATATATATATATAAATATATTATATATATATATATAGTAATTATAATATATATAATATATATATATAAATATAATAATATATATATTAGTAAATATATATATATATAAATATATATTATATTAATATTATTATATTATAGAAATAAAGAGCTACTGAAGTTTGATTTTCCAAAATTTAAAATCAACTCACCATAATTGGGTCACTTCAGATTCTTCCCATCACCTTCAGTGCCCAAATTTTACAAAATCTACATATTATGACTTTATTCTCAGTATTCTGGTCTTGGTTAGCTTCAGTATTCTCCTATTTAACCTAGTTACCACTCCGAGTTTGATTGAAGGATGCAAGGGCTGTTGTCATTAAGACAAATCAAATCAATCAAACGATCAAACTGCTAAAACATCGGTTCAAGCCCTTTTCTTCCTTATGTTCCTTTAGGCAATAGTTGACTAAGTTTTTTGCATAGTTAAAATTTTCCACCTCTCGTTGCATTTCCCGATCTTGTCCTTGAGAAGGAAGAAAGGCAATAGGACTCCAGCGTACGCATTCTTCTCTTACCTGCAACATATCATTAATACTGCCTTACGCGCCATTATTTCGATGGACTCCGCAATTACCTCCTTACACTTTTTTTAAGTACTGGAGACAAGGCTTTTGCTCCACAACAAATGTTGTTGATGATTTGTGTCATGCGACCCTCAAGGTTCTTAAGCAAGGTCTTTTATAGAATCGTATAGGCATTCCAGCGATTATAAACATTGGGTTTTAAGCTTCCCCTTTCCCAATTCTGTTAAATCTCGCAGCCAGTTGTAGTTTCTGTTTGGGCATTCCACATACTTCCATTTGCTGCTTATACAGTGTCTTATTAAATGGAGATCCCTTAGTGTAGACGAGGTGACCAGCAGGAACATTGAAACCCATCCTTAGTAGCCACAGATGGTTATGTGTAGGAAAATGCAAACGCGATGTTCCCGTCAGGCCTAAGTTCCATCTGTTCTTTAAGACTATTTCTACGTTTGGAAGAGGTTTTGCTGCGAATCTCTGTGTCACCCATAAAAATTTGCTCATCTCTCCAAGCGCAATCCAACCTATCTCTTGCAATCGGTGCTGCTCTTCTCCTCTTCGTCACCGTTTCGCACTGTCGTCGTAGCATTCTACCGAAAGAGCACAGAAATTGTGCATCATTACCTGTTGTTAGTGCCGAGCAACCTGAAGATAATATTTTTTAATTATTATTTCTTACTTTCATTTGGGTTATAATTTTTTTCAGCATTCACGTTATTATTTCCATAATGAATTTTACTACCTATGTTCTAATGTCAATTTCTTTATGAATATCCGTAATATTCGTTGGCTAGGACTTGCTGGTCTGAGAAAAACAGATAACTCTCTACAGGCTAGGACAGACTTCTCTCTCTTCAAAGTATTCAAATTAATCCAGTGAACCGTCATCCTTAAAACTCCTGTTTGTTGTATTCCCAGGTCCAGCTGTCTGCACAGTGACGCAACAACTGACCTATATATAATGTTGTTAAATCAGCCCTTCCCTTATTATGCATACATCAAAGATCCCTCATCCACTTTTTCTGGAGTGTAGTGCGAAATCAGAGTTCAGGTAGGACAGGAACTTAGCAAAGAACTCAGACTCCACAACGTATTGACCAAATTTAGTTAGCAGAATTCTAGAAGCAAAAATATTTGATGAGAAACGATATTAACTAAAGAAACTTGTATTTTTAAAATTCGAAAATTATTTGTAGGACTGTATTCTGTTAGTTTTTAATCTGTTAATTATGACACCATTTATTAACCTGTAGTTAAATAAAACACTTCTGTAGTTATAAGCAACTCAAAAGACTCTCTATCTGTAAATATTTTCACATAGACTGTAAGAATGAATGGTTGACGCCATTTTGCGTGGGTGTCTTTTCACGTCTAGTTGAGCAGCTCGCCCCGCTTTGAAGCCCCTATTCAATTGCAGTACACAGGATCTAAAAGGAAAAGGTAAAATAAGCAGTAGCTTGTAAAAGCTGAAGTTTTTTTTTTCCATTGGGAGCATTCAATCTTTCCCTTGCACATCACTCATTGCCCTCAATATACTCCTTTTTGCTCTTGACAGACAGAAAGTACTTGTAAGATGGGCCATAGGTGCACCAAGTCATCTTGGCTGCTTTTTTTTTTCATGGAAGTACAGCAGGCATCACACTCAATAATTGCAAGAGTATACACTTCGACGACTTTCACCGTTGCAATTCCTTTTCCCTCCCAACACTATATCATATCTGTTTATTCAATTTAAACACAAACACAAAAAGGTTATTAATATTATGTTCTAAAACAATATTTGTGCGTAATATATAATAATAATAATAAATATAATAATAATAATAATAATAATAGAATAATAATAATCATAATAATAATAATAATATAATAATATATAATAATAATATATAACTAATAATAATAAATTAATAAAAGAACAAAAATAAAATAATACATAATAATAATCAATTTAATAAATAATAATCAATAATAATAATAATAATAATAATAATTAATAATACTAATGAATAATAATAAATATATTATATTATATATTATATATAATATAATATATCTATATATATATTATTTATATAAATAGTATACTTATATACTATTATATATATAATATATATATACATATAATATATATAATCTACTTATATTATAGATAATAATATATATTATAATATATATACTATATTATAATAGTATAATATATATTATATATATATTAATATAGAATATAAATTACTATATATAATATATTTATAATATATATAATTAAATATATAAGCGCAAAATATTTAGATAGAGC
The DNA here is from genome assembly GCA_015478945.1 of Trachelipus rathkii. Taxonomy (NCBI): domain Eukaryota; kingdom Metazoa; phylum Arthropoda; class Malacostraca; order Isopoda; family Trachelipodidae; genus Trachelipus; species Trachelipus rathkii. The sequence continues at coordinate 2,175 of JABUQX010111717.1, read as the reverse complement.
GCAAACGCAAATTTTTTACCTAAAGCGCAAATTGCGCTTTTGCGCTTTTGCGCTCTTAAAAAGTGTTGAGCGCAAATGCACAAAACGCACATTTTTGAAAATTCGCGCGAAACGCAAAAAAAAAGCACGTTTTTACCTTAAAGGAAATTGCGCTTATGCCCACCCTCCAGGAATATATATATATATACTATATATGTATTATATATATATATATTATTATATATATATAAGTACTATATATATATATATATATATATAATCTATATATACTATACTATATTATATATATACTAAATATATATATATATCAGGGCGTTCCTCACATAGGTGCTAGGTCGCCGCACACCCTCATAACATCTATAATTTTTTTTTAATTACTTTTATATAAGGGAATATCTGTTCAAATGAAGATAGTTTTGTACACAAATATTCATAAAATACTAAATAAATGCTCTTAAACTTCCAAATAGCCTATTTTATAGAGTAGTTACCGTTCAAAAAGGAAGCTTTTCATGTGCGCTAAAAATTTGAACTCCCTATATCTCGTCCGTCCGTGCTATTTCACGGTCGTTCGCTCACTCTCGTTTCTATTCTTCAAATAGCCTTAAAAAAGGGTCTGTTTTAATCCGCACATGATTTTGAACAGAGACTTTTTTAATTTATATTTTAAATATGTTTAAATTTATTTATATATATATTATTTATAATATATATTATTAATATAACTATATATATATATATATTAATAAATATATATAATATATTTATATATACTAATCATATATATATAATATTTTATAACTATATATATATATATGATATACTATAGGGGGTATATATATATACTATAAATATATAATATATTATATATATATCTAATTTATATATATATATATATTATATTTACATAATATATTATATAATCGTCTGTAAAAAAAAGAAGAATTAATATATATATAGATAATATATATATATATATATTATATATATATAATATATTATATATATAATAATATATATATATATATTATATATAAGATATATATATATATTATATATATTATAATAATATAAGATATTATAGCACACCCATCCCTCAAATCAGGCAAACGCACTGTAAATATCTTAATAAATATATATATATAATATATAAGCAATATATTTAATATACTATAAATATATAATTATATATATTATATATAGATACTATATATAATATATATATAATTCATAAGTTAAAAGAATTTTAGAAATTAGCTATATCCTTTAAAATAACTTAATAATTAAGAATAATTTGAAAATATATATACTTGTGCTAACCTACTTATCACTAACCCAACCCTAACCTCCAACCTAACTAACCTACTATTACCTTAACTACCAGCTAACGGTAATTAAATTTTCTAAAGTTATAATAGTTGTACAAAATAATATTTAATATATTTTCATTAATAATTTTTATTAGAAGTAGAATTTAATGAAAAGTTAGCTTTACAGAATTTAAACTATAATATATATATATTATTATTTATAGATTAAATAAAATATAATATATACTTATATAATACATATATATATTATAATATATAATAAATATTTATACTATATAATATATATATAACTATATACTGTATAAATATTATTACTATATCATTATTATTATTATTATTATTATTCAATTATTATTATTATTATTATTATTATATTATGTATTATTATTATTATTACTATTATTAAATTATTATTCATTATTATTAAGTCTTATTATTATATTGAAATTGAGAACCTTCGATTAAGGTGTGACATTATCTTACCAGATTATATATATTATATAGTATATATATATATATATTATATAGAATATTTTATAATATTATATTATTAATAATATATATATATATATATATATATAATATATATAATATATACTATAGATTATATATATATATATTAGGATGTGCCGAATAGTGAAAAAGCGAATACCCGACAATACCGATATTTCGGCTAAAAAGATTCGCCGAAATACCGAATATTCGGCTGAAAGTATTCACTTCGCTATTCGACCGAATAGTTATTCAAATGGTCATCCCATTAGGGAAAAAATAAGAAAAACTTACACGGTTCAACAAAAAAAAGGAAATTTTTTGACTACTTTTAGAAAAAAAATCCCCCAAA
>JABUQX010111716.1:0-31428 GCA_015478945.1 Trachelipus rathkii | reverse complement strand
ATAAATTTAAATATTTTATAAATATAAATAAATATTTTATAAATATAAACATTTTATAAATTTAAATATTTTATAAATATAAATAAATATTTTATAAATATAAACATTTTATAAATTTAAATATTTTATAAATATAAATAAATATTTTATAAATATAAACATTTTATAAATTTAAATATTTTATAAATATAAATAAATATTTTATAAATATAAACATTTTATAAATTTAAATATTTTATAAATATAAATAAATATTTTATAAATATAAACATTTTATAAATTTAAATATTTTATAAATATAAATAAATATTTTATAAATATAAACATTTTATAAATTTAAATATTTTATAAATATAAATAAATATTTTATAAATATAAATATTTTATAAATTTAAATATTTTTTAAATATAAATAAATATTTTATAAATATAAACATTTTATAAATTTAAATATTTTATAAATATAATTAAATATTTTATAAATATAAATATTTTATAAATTTAAATATTTTTTAAATATAAATAAATATTTTATAAATATAAACATTGTATAAATTTAAATATTTTATAAATATAAATATTTATTTTATAAATATAAACATTTTATAAATTTAAATATTTTAAAAATATAAATAAATATTTTATAAATATAAACATTTTATAAACTTAAATATTTTATAAATATAAATAAATATTTTATAAATATAAAAATTTTATAAATTTAAATATTTTATAAATATAAATAAATATTTTATAAATATAAACATTTTATAAATTTAAATATTTTATAAATATAAATAAATATTTTATAAATTTAAACATTTTATAAATTTAAATATTTTATAAATATAAATAAATATTTTATAAATATAAACATTTTATAAATTTAAATATTTTATAAATATAAATAAATATTTTATAAATATAAACATTTTATAAATTTAAATATTTTATAAATATAAATAAATATTTTATAAATATAAACATTTTATAAATTTAAATATTTTATAAATATAAATAAATATTTTATAAATATAGATTTAAATATTTTATAAATATAAATAAATATACTTTATAAATATTAATATAAATATTTAAAAATATTTTATAAATATAAATATTTTATAAATATTTTTTAAATATAAATATTTTATAAATATAAATATCTATTTATGTAATACTGCTCAATATTTAAAATGATAGTTTTTCTTACTTCTAAACAGACTATTGACATTACTATATTGTTTGCAACTACGACTGTTAATTTTTACTCTGTGATACTTTTAGTAATACTATCTACCACTTACTACCACAAAACCTGCTATCGTTTTAGTAACATTAACCACTTCTACAAATACCGACTTAACTACTTCACTCTTCAACCACTCTACTAGCCCCACAATTGACTATCACTCTTCAGCACCACTTAACAATGCTAGAAAAATACATTTCTGATAACCACTTTCAACTATCACTCCCTTCAAACCACTCTACCTACCACATCTACACCCACTCTACCTAACCACATAACTACCACATCTTCACTACCACTCAAAACACAGACTCATACTACCCAACTCTACAACCACTCTAATACCCTTAACTAACACTCTACTACACCTCCACATACCACTCTTACAATCCTAAGAATATGGTACTTCAAATACTGTTCATACTACCACATCTACTACCCACCTGACACACCCACTACTAAAAGAAAAAACTACCACGCTATCACTACCACACATCACTAACCACTCTAAACACCACTACTAGCCGACTCACTACATACCACCTAACCAGTCTGGAGATCGCCACTCTACTTAACCACTCTACACACCACTCACACCACCTCATAACTACCAGCTAGTATACAACTCTACACACCACACATCTCACAAGCACAACATTCTACGAACCACCTCCACCTAACCACATCTACAACCACTGTACACCCACTCTAACACCACTCTACAAAACCACTTCATACCACTCGACAACCACATCTTACTCACACCGAACTCACCTACCACTAACCAACCACTAACAACCACTCTACTACCACTCACTACCACTCACTACACAGCTCAACTAACCCACTACACCACATAACTGAACCACCATACAAGCAGCCACTCATCATCACATCTACTCCACCTACAACCAGCTCTTACTACCACTCTACTACCACTCTACCAACTACTCACTACACAGTTATACTAACCACCACATCTACTACCTCTAAACACTCTACTACCACGACCATCTAACTCACCACTCTACAACCCCACTCTAAACACTCCTACAGACCACTCATACCAACCACATCTACAGCCACATCTCACATCCACGTCCTACAAACCGACCTCCACTACACACTCTACCTCCCACTACTAGCAGAACACTCTACTCACACTCATACACCAACTCTGACTTAGCCACGCTACAAACCGAACACTAAAAACCCACATCTACATAACCACTCTACAAACCAACCTCGACACCAACATCTCCACAAACCCACGCTAATCACTAACCACTTACTACACTCTACACACACCACTTCTACCTAAACCATCTCCAACTACCAACCTAAACACAACCACGCATCCCTACACCACCTATTATACCACTCTACACACGCACTCTGACCTACCGACTTCTAACTACCACTCTGACCTCCAATCTATTACCGACTCCATACCAACAACTCTAAACTACACTTACACTACCCACTCTACAACGCAACAATCTCAACCACCCACCTCTAATTAACCACTCTAGCAACCAACGTCGCTCCAACGCACGAACGGAGATAAACGTACCAACTCTGACTCCACCACTTCACTATCACTACCACGTCTACCCTACACTCAACTAAACACCAACTCTACAAGCCATCATACTACCACTCATACTACACTCTAAAAAATACTCATACTACCACTCTACTACCACTCTACACTAACTCTACTACCAACAGATCCACCTACAACCACTTTATAACCACTCCACAAAACCACAATCTACACACCTCTACATACACATCTAAAAAAACACTCTACAAACCACTCTACAACCACTTCTTATCTACCACTCTAACTACCACTGTACAACCACTCTACACCACTCACTCTCACTCTTCAACACTTTCTACTAGAGCACAACTCCTGCTAATCAAAAGAAAGCACGACCTTTCACTAAACCACGACACATTACTCTGACTTGCCCACACCTCTACTACACTCTAACACTACCACTATACAACCACTCATACTACCACTTATACTAAACAATACAACCAACTTCTACTACCAACTATTACTTACCACTGCTACTACACTTATAACCAACTACTACGAACCACAACCCTCGATACTACCACTCTCATAACTACCACAGTACTCCCACTATAACAACCAAAAATAACTAACCACTCATACTATCACTCTACAAAACACCACTCTACTACCAACTACTACAACCACTCTACTACCCACTCTCACTGAACTACTCGATCAAATTACCCAAACGAATTACTACTACGCTATACCACTCACTAAACTACACTACATAATCAAGAACTACCAGCGCAACAATCTACTACCACTCTACCAAACCACATTCTTAACCACCCTCAGAAAGGCATTACGAGAATTAGTCCACTCTACAAGGCACACTCTAAACGAACTAACTACTAAACTACGACCTACACATCTACACCACTACTAACTACCATCTAAAAGAGCCACATCAACTAGCCAGCTCTACTACCAACACTACGTACAACCACTCTACAAGCACACTTCTAACTACCAACGTGCTACTACTACTCGAATTACCACCGATTACACTCCTACAAACCACTCGATTTTACCAGATCTCACACAACACAAAACTCGTCACAAACCAAATACTTACTACCACGTCTAACTACCACTCTAAACCAACTCTAATACAAACCAATCTACTGTAACACTTTAAGCTAACAACACTCAACGTACCACATCTGCTACTAATCCACTCACAACCACTCTACTACCACCCACTTCACTACCACTCTACAACACCTCTACTATACTACCACTCAAAAACCACTCTACTACCACTCTACTTACCACTTCTCAACACTCTGACTACGCCACGCTACAACCACCCTCTTACTACCAAGCTCACTAGCCACTTACTACCACACTAACAAGACCACTCATAATACCACTAAGCTAACCTACGCACTCACCAACAAGCTCAACTACCACTCTAAAACCACTCTGAATCTACACGACTCTACTACCCCACTCTAACCACTGTTACAACAATCTTACTACAACACTCTACTAAACACCACTCTACAGACCAGTCACTAACTACCACCTCTACTACCACATCTAACATGACCACTCTAAGCCAAGCCCAAACTCTACTACCCACTCTGGACTACAAGCACTTACAACACTCTACATACTCACTTCGAACAACCATCATACTACAACTCTATCTCACCACTCTACAAAAACTCTAACTCCAACTTCTTAAAAAACACATATATTACCTACTCTACTACCAGCTCCACTTTAACACCACCTCCTTCAGAAAACAACTCTAACTACTACTCATAAACTACCACTCAGCGCATGTAATCCACCTACAACCACTCTCCATCCGCACTCTACTACGCACTCTAAACAAACCACTCTACTACACTCTAACAACCCAGACAGATCCTACTTACACACTCTGAGCTACCGAATCATCACACATCACAATCTGAATAACCAGAATACTAGACTAGAACCACTACTAACGACCACTCTACATAAACCACTCTACTAACCCACCTCTACTAACCACTCTACAAACCGACTCTACAACCCGACCTATCAGATACTAGCCACTACTACGACATTGTAATTAACAACGTACTCACAAAACCACCTGTCATACTGAACCACTCTACTGACCACTCATAGACCTAAGCCCACGTCATAAAACCCACTCTCATAACCTATCCCACCTCTAAAACTACCCACTCTATAACACAACACCTACGTAGACCTACCACTCACTAACAACCTGGACTCCCACTCCTACCTACCCACTCTCGAATCAAACCACGCTACAAAAATCAGCTCTAACCAAAGTGCTATCTACACATCACCCACCTCCGTAACTACCACCTCTAACCAAGCACGACCTCCATCATCACAATTTTACGATTACCATACTTTACTACCACTCTACAAACACTCTACTTACTTCTACTTTTACTACCACTACAACCACTCTCATACCACCTTTAGCTCACTCTACAACCACTCTGAATTATTAAACCCATATCTCTACTACCACTCTACTACCACGTGACACACCACTCTAAACACCACTGAACTACATAGGCCACTTCTCACTTACCACTACACAACACTAATACTACCACTCAAACTAACCACTTCAAAGCAACACTCACTACACTCTAACAAACTTCTTACCAACACCACTCCTTGCAACTACCACTCTACTACACTCTTACAACCACTCTACTACGACTGTCTGACTACCACATACATGAACAATCCAACTCTACTAACCACTCACAACCACTCTCTACTAACACTTACTACCACTCTACAAAACTACCACTACTACGACTACCACTCACACAAGACCAATTTATTACAACTCTATACTACACCACTCTACTACCAACTCTATCAACACTCCACTACACAGTCTACTAATGTAACCACTCATCACAAAACTCTTTACTACCCACTCTCCATACCACTCTACTACACTCACAAACCACCTACGTTCACTAGCGCACTCTACCTACCACTCTCTACTACCACATCTTACAACCACTCTACTACCACTTCTACCACTCTACTCTACAAGCACTCTACTACCACTCTATTCCCACTCTACTACCACCACTCTACTACCCCTATACTACCACTCTACTACCACCATAACCACTCTACTACCACTTCTACCTACCACTCTGACAACCACTACTTATGTACCCACCGTCTAACTACACTCTACAACCACTCAACTAACCACTCTACGTTACCACTCTACAACCACATCTACACACTTCTACTACCAACTTTTACTACACTCTACATCACCTCCTACTACCACTCTACTACCAACTCACATAACAACTACTACTACCACATCCTACAACCACTCTACTTGACACACTCCTACACTACCACCTATCTATCTTCCACTCTACAACCACTCTACTACCACTCTCTACTACTCTACTACCAACTCTACAACCACGATCTGACAAACACTCTACACCACTCTACCAACCCATATACTACCCACATCAACATAACCAACTCTACTACCACTCTACTTACCACTCTACAAGCCAAGCATCTCAACTATACCACTCTAATATAGCAATACACACTCTCAATACCACATCTAACTACCAGCTCTACTTTACCACTCTAGAGACACTCTAACTACTAACGTCATCTAGCCACTCTGAAACTACCACTCTACAAGACCATTTACCACCACGTCTAACCACCTGACATAACCCACCCGAGCCTAAGAATACACTCTACACATCCACTCTACTACCACATCCTACTACCCGCACTCTACAACTCATCTAACTACCAATCGACTACCACTCTACACCACTCGTACACATACCATCTATTACTTACCAACTTACTACCTACCTGAATCGACCAACTCTACTCAACCACCTCTAGAAGCCACGATCTTACTACCACTCTACTACCAAACTTGTACTATCACTCTACAACCACGGATTTAACTAACCCAACTCTACAATACCCACTCACTCACACACTCTACAATACCACTATACATTACCACTCTACTACCAACTTACAACCACTCGTACTACCACTCTGAAACAACACTCGACACCACTCTACACCACTCTACGAACCAACTCTTACAATATCACTCTATACGACACTCTACTACCACTCTACAACCAAGCTAACACTAACCACACTAACTACCACATATAGAACCAACGATATGACAAAGACCACATCGTAGAGCTAACACACTCTAAAATTACCAAATCTACAACACACTCTGCCAAACTGAGCAACCTACTCCCAAACCTATAAAAAAACCACTCAATACAAACACGCCACATACTATAGCCAACTCTAAAACCAAAGGAACAATCTAGACGTAGCCACGTTACACTAACCACCTCTACAAACCAGCTCAACTCACAAATCGTCGTAATATTACCATCTACTACAAACACTCTAACTACCAACTACTACCACTCTAACATACTAACAATCATACACGCCACATGTACTACCAATCTAACTACAACTCTCAACTCCACCGTCTACTACTCACTACATGACCACAAGTCGATACTACCCACTTACTACTGACCTTAACATACCACTACTACACAAAACCACAGCTGTTAGCCTACACATCTATACACCACCTCATACCTACCACTCCTCCTATACACTCTCACTACCACGTCTACACCTACCACTCTACAAACCACTCTGACGACAACCCACCACACAGACCACTCTAATTCTACCAACATTACAACACACTTCTAACTACACTTAATAACCACTCTATAATCACACAAGAGAAGGTGTAAACATAACCGCCTCAATGACATGACCACATGCAATAAAACTCACTCAACTCTCACATCCACAAACTACCCCGTCGCCAACCATACCGCCCACACGAGGCTGGAACATACCCACACTCTACAGCACTCTACCTTCTACCTGATCCAACCACTCCACTACACCTCTACACCAACACCTCCTCACTAGATGCCAACCTCTCTAGCCTACATCTAACCATAACTCACGTACTACTCACACTCCTACACAAACACCTCACTCCTTACTCACGACGTCTACTGAACACTCGCCACACACACTCCACAACACACCCAAACCGATACTCTCGACTAACCACTTTTTACCACACCTGCGTCTACCAACCCCACTCTACCTACACTACTGACTAGACCACCTCTCACTATCCACCTCCTACACAACCCCACATCTCACTCTATCTATCGCACCCTTCAATCACCCTCCAAATAACACTTTATGACACACCACTTCCCAACCACCGTTCTCCACTTACCAACGCCACTCTACCTACGACCACATCTCAACCTCGACCAACTCTGACAAACCACCTCTACTACCACTCCTCAAACTACCCACTGATCACTATACACCACCTCTACTACCACTCTACAAACCACTCGAAGCTCTACCACTCTGACCGAATCACCCCAGCTCTTGCAATCCACCACATAGCAGACCACATCATACTAAAGCACACTTATCACTACCACTCGGACAAACCAGAATCATACTAACACAAACTCCTCGACGCCAACCTCACTTTACCACTACGTCCTTACAACACCAAAGCTCAACCTACCAAACATACTATAGCGACCCCACTCTGCTATCACTCACCACTCCTCCCATCAAGCCATACCAGTCACTCAATCAACAACACCAACTCTACTAACCACCCACTCATCTACTTACCTACTGTATGTCACTACCCACTCCTACTCAACCCACTCTGACTAACACTCAACCATAACCACTCTAACATACTCACTCCATACCAACACCCCCACATCCTAACTACAACTCTACCTACGCCACATTCTAGCAACGACACAATCCGACTACCACCTAGCCACTACAAGACAGCCCCTTCTTAACTCTACACTAACACATACCACCCTTTAACTTACCCACTCATTACAAAACACCTAACGTCACACCGAAAAACATCACTACTCTACTCACTCCTATGACTCTAGCACCACCTCAACACCTACCGACCGCTCTACCTACCAGCCTCTAAACTACACCTCGCACATACAAACCCATCGACCACAAGCGCGGACGACCTCTAACTACCACTCTAACTACACTGCTACACCTAACCACTCACACTGACACCACATCCGTCTACAGACCCACTCATAACACACATCCAACCTCCTACAACCCACACCTCGCCCAGAGGACACACTTAGCCCACATCTAGACCCTACCTCTCGCTAGAACTACCACATCTCAGCATACCCACACCTCTACCTACAACTACTCTCCACTACCGACCTCTACTACCACTCTACAACCACATTACTACCACTCTACTACCACCCTACAACCAGTCTACTACCACTCTACAACCACTCTAACTACCACTCTACTAACCACTCTCACAACCACATCTCATACCAATCTGACAGATAGCACACTACAGCGTCTGTACACCACTCTACGACAGCCCTACTCTACTACTACCTGACTACCACTCTAGCAACTACACTCTACTAATCACTTCCTAAAACCACTCGAACCATACCACCTTCTAACTAAGCCACTGTACCCTACCACTCCTAACAACCACTGTAACTACCCACTCTACTACCACCTCTCACTACCACTCCTACAACCACTTAACTACCACTTCATACTACCCACTCAACACCACTCTTAACTAACCACTCGTAACAAACCAGCATCTGACATAACCACTACTAACTCCACCTCATACCAACCACTCTACAATTCACTCTATTACCACCTATACTAAACCACCTCTATACAACCAAATCTACACTACCACTCCGCACACCAACCTCCTACCTGACCACCGACCTAACAAACCCACAATCCGTACTACACCACTCACTCAACTTTTACCAAATCCATACAACCACACCTACTACCACTCTTACTACCACTCGTACAAAACCACTCTACTTACGCACTTACAACCACTTCGCTCATACCACTCAATACCACTCTACGCACACCACTTCCAACTAACCACTCTACGACCACTTCCTACAACCACACTCTACTACCATCACTACCACCTGACTTACTACTCTACAACCACTCTACTACCCACTCTACCTACCCACTACATACTACCACCGCTTCACACCATCTCATCAACCACTCTTACTACCACTTTACTACACTGTACAACCACTCACACAATCATCGTCACTATATCAGCTCTACAACCACATCTACTAACCCCACTCTACCTACCACCTCATACTACCAACTCTTACTTCACCACCAACATCCTAATCAAACCCAACTCTCCACTATCCGCACTACTACGACACCCCAACACTATACATAACCCCACCCTCTACTAACACACTCTAACTAACACTCTATACGCACTCTCACTACCAACTGTACTACGCTCTCACTTACCACTGTACTTACCACTCTACAAACCACTCTACTACCACTCTACACTTCACCAACTCTAGACACTTAAACCTCTTCACTACCAACCTCTAACACCACTCTACAACCACTTCTCACTACCACTACTACTTACCACTCTACTACCACTTCACTACCCGACCCTCCAAAAAAAACTTACTACTACTTCTAACATACACTCTATACACCACTCCTACAAACCATCTCTACTAACCAACGCTCACTTAGCCACACTCCTACAAACCACTCTACACGTGACCAGCTCTACTACAACACCTCTACTTCCACTCTACACACCACTCTAACGACCAACTCTACTACCACTCACAAACCACTTACTCCACTCTAAACTACCACTCTCACCACTCTACAACCACTCTACCTAACCACGTTTACCTTGACACCTCCTACTCACCACTCCTCACACACTACACACCTCTACAGAGCACCTCCGACGACCACCTCTACTACCCACTGCTACTACCACTCTAACAACCCACTCTAACGAACATCACCACTCTACCACCCACCTCCACTACCACCCTCTACAGACCACTTCCTCACTACCACCTACTACCACTCTACAACACCTCTACTACCACTCTAAAACCACTCACTACCACTCTACTAGCACTCTACAACCACTATTACAAACCAAAAAGACAACTAATACTACCACTCACTACCACTCTCGAGTACCACCTCTACAACTCACTCTACTAACCACTCTCACTTAACCACCACTCTTACAACCACTCTAACTACCCACTCTCACTACCACTCTCTACACAACGCCACTCATACATACCCAGCCTCGTACTACCACTCTACAACCACTTACTGTACTACCACTCTACTTACCCACTCCGACTACCCACCTTCTACTACCACATCTACAACCACTTCTACGTACCCACTCTACAACCACTACTAACCACTCTACTAGCCACTCTCTACCCACTACACAACCACTCTACTACCACTCATACTACCACTCTACAACCACGCTACAACACTCTACTACCACTACACAACCACTCTACTAGCCAACGCCTCACTACCAACTCTACAACCACCTCTACTACCCACTCTACTACTGCCATCTCTACAACCACTACTACTTACACTCACTACCACTCTACTACCCATCTACTCAACCAATCATACCTACCACCTCTACTACGACTCTACTAACCACTCCACTATCCACTTACTACCAACTTCTACTAACCTACTCTACTACCACATATCTACAACCACACTCTTACTACACATACGTAATTTACCACTCTACAATCCGTCTAACAACACCACAGGATACTTAGCCAAACTCTTACTACCATATCGACTACCCACCTCTTACTACCCCATCTACCTACACCTCTACACCACTCACTAAACTACCGACCTCTCATGACTACCACTCGTAACACACACTACTTACATTGAATACCACATCTGCTACGCTACCCACCACTTCACAAACTTACTCTACACCACCTTACTCAGCCACTCTACAAACCACTTAACTAACCAACCTACAACCACCTCTCACTACGCAAATCCTACACTTCAACCACTCATAAAAACCACTCTCACTACCACTCTGACAAGACCACGTCTACTAGCCAACTCTACCTACCACCTACAACAATCCCACCCTCTACAACAAACCAACCATCTCAACTCAACTACACAGTCAAATCTTCAAACCACTCTGAACTACCACTCTAACAAACCACCATACTAAACAGCGCACCACTCTCACTATACACATCTCAACTGCCACTCTACTATACCACTCGTACTACCCTACTACAACCACTCCTACTACCACTCTGACTACACATTAATCACAACCACGTCTACTATCCACTCATACACAACCACTCTAACAAACCACCACAACTCACTCACCACAATTACTACGACCACCGATGACTCCCACTCATACAGAACCACTTCCCACATACCACAGTCTACTCACTCACTCTAACAACCAACTCATCACTACCACTTCTAACAACCCACTCACTACCATCTACTACTACTCTATTTACAACACAATCCTTACTACCACCCTCTACTACCACACTTCCTACGACTCAGCTACCACACTCACTAACCACATCTTACAGCATACACCACTCTACACACCCCATACCTCTCTACTACCACTCTAACCTACCACTTCTACAACCAACTCTACACACACCACCTACTTACTAACCACTCTACATAGCCATCTACTAACCACCTTCTACACCACATCTAAAACCATCTACTACACTTCTACTTACCACTACTACACACTTCTACTACCACATCACTCCACCTCACCCAGCACTCTACTACATCTACTTACCACTTTCTAACACTATACACCACTCATACAAAACAAGCCCAACATCGACTCAGTCTACCACCATACCTCCACTCACCACTCTACAACCCAATCTACTACCACTCTACTAACACACTACTACCACTCCTAATAACCCCCTACTACCACTCTACAACAACTCAACTACCACTCTACACCCACTCTACAACCACTCTACTACCAAACATCTACTACCACTCTCACAAGACCACGCTCTATATACCACTCCATACACACCCACTACTCAAACTACACCATCTAACTAACCAGCTCTATCAACACCACACTCTCACACCACTCCTAACACACCACATTACTACACCATGACATACTCACCTCTCATCTACCACCTTTTTACACATACCGACATACAATACCATCTCTAGCTTACCACATCTTACCACACTCCCTACAACACACTCTTACTCCTCCACCTATACAACCCCACTCTAAACTACCACATGTACTACCACTCTATCTTCCAACCGTCACTACACAACTCTACTCACCACTCTCACTATCCACTTCCTAACAAACCACCCTTCACTACCAACGATCTACTACCCACACTTATACCTACTCTACCAACCACCTTCCATACTACCCACTACTATACACACTCTACAGACCCACATCTACCCTACCCACATCAAGAACTTGAACACCACTCCACTCACCACATCTAACTACCACTCCACTACCAAAAACACCTCTACACCTACTCCACTCTACGAACACACACGTATACATACGACATCGAAGCAACTACCACTTCTATTGATCTAACCACTACGATAGAACAGACTATTCCTAGACTACCATCCCTCACTCACCACTCTGCCTACGCCACCTTCATACACACCACTCTAACCAACCACTCTCACTACCCACTCTAACATAAGCCCGCAGCGTGCGTGCATACCACATCTTACACACAACACTAAGCGTACAGGTCTAGCGTCAGCACTCGTACAAGTCACTCTCTCAACTACGACCAATATCACTACCCGACTCTAACTACCACATCTACAACCAGTACTAACTAGCGCCAGCATCCTAGCTCAAAGACCACTCGAATACCCCATTACACCACTCATCGAACCTACCCCGAACTCTAATGACCCGATCAATGCCTAATACCCACTCCCTACGAAACCACTGTAGCGTGAGCCACTCTACTGCACAACACATCTCGAACTACCCACATCCACAACACGACCTCTCTGACTAACGAGACATACGACTCCTTACTACCAACTACCTCACAACCACTCTACTAAACCACCTCTTAATAACACACTCTACTACCACCTCTACTACCACGATCAGTACAAACCACTCTTACAATCACCTCATGAACTACCACTCAACTTAACACAATCTACTACCACTCAACAACCACATACCTTACTACCGACTCGATTACCAACTCTACTTCACCACTCTACAACACACTCTGAAACAACTACTCTACACACAATATACAAGACACTCATACTCACCACTCTGAAACTACCACTCTACAACCACTCCTCTACCCTACCACCTACCACTACTACTACCACTTTTGTTTACAACCACTCACTACCACTCTACTACCACGCTGAACTACTCACTCTACGAACGACACCACTACTGACCATACCACTCAACTACCACAATCAAAAACCACTCTACCTGCCACTCATCGTACTCAGCCCACTGTGATCAAGCGCAGCTTGTACTAACCACTTATCTACTCACTACTCACACAACCCACAACTCAGAAAACTAACTACACGCGAATACTACACTACATACCACTCTACAACCACTTTCCTAACCGTTTTTTTTTACACATACCTCTAACTAAACACTACTAACTACCCACTAATCTTCCATACCACTCTACACCAAGACGCAGGCTCGAGTCACAAACCCAACTCTGCTACCACGTCTACTACCACATCTAGACTAGACTACACCATACCTACAAGCCACCTCTACTAACCACTTCTACCTACCACCTCTACACCGACGACTCTCACACATACATCACACCTACTTACCACCTCCTAACTACCACTCTCACACACACCACCAACTACCCACAGTCTTAACTACCACTCTACTACCACTACTACAACCACTCTACTACCATCTCCACTACCAGCACAGTACAAACCACATCTGACTACCAACTCTATTTCCACTCTACTACCCACTCATACAGACCACTCAACTACCACTAATACTACACTCTTACAACCACAGAATCTACTACCAACATCTACTACCACTCACAACCACTCTACTACCACCTCTACAACCACTGTACTACCCCTCTACTACCACACTCTACAACATCTCTACTACCACTCTACAACCACTTACTACCACTCCATACCACCTCTACTAAACAACACATCTACTACACTCAACAAACCACATTGAATGACTAGCCACTCTACTAGACTCACATCTACAACCACTATCTTAACTCCAGACTCAATACTAACCACCTCTACTACCACTCATGATTACCACTGCTTACCTCACCACTCTCAAACACAAACAACTCAACTACCACTCTACTACAACTCTCCAACCACTCTACCTACAACCACTAACTACCACTCTACTACCACTCTATTTCCAACTACTCACGTACCACATACTCTCCACAAACCATCTCAAATACCACATAATGAACTATGAGACCATCACTCTACACAACGACACACTCTCACTCCACTCATCGACTCACCACACTCAATACAACCGACTCTACTAACCCAACTACCACAACCACCATCTACTAGCACTATTAACTAACCACTCTACAACCACAATCTACTACCACTCTCACAAACCACTCTGAACATACCACTCTAAACTACCCACCTTCTTACTATGTACAAGCACCACGACCACTTCTTAACACCACTCTAACCTACTACCAACCTCCACACCCACATCGAGAGCCTATCAACAACTCTACTACCAACTCTACACCCACTTACTCATACTAAACACACCTCTCCACACATTCTCTACTTATCCACTCTCACAACCCCACTCTACTACCACACTCATACTTACTAACACTCTACCACTAAACCACTCATACAGCGACCAACTACTACTGAATTACCACTTCCACTTAACCACTCTACAAATCCCACTACTACCAACACAGATCAGAGTAACCCACTCCTAACTAGCCACCTACTCACCACTAACCTCCTACAAGCAGCTTACCAAACCTAGCCACTCTCGTGAGCAAACCACTCTATAGCACATCCTCTCACCTAAGCGCAACTCTGACCTAACTCCATACTCTACAGACACCACACATCTACTAGCTAACTGCGTACTCCACTCTCACTGACACTCTACAACAACTCTAACCACACTATCTCACTACACACTCTCACAAGGAAGCCACATCTTAAGGACTACCACATCTAGCAAACCACGTGCTGACTACCACACTCTACTACCACTCTACACCAATCTACTACCAATCTACTACCAACTCTACTACCACTCTGCAAACAGTACTTACTACCACTTCTACGTAGATACACTCTAGCTTACCACATTAACACTAACCACTCTACCAACCAACGTCAATACTACCAACCTACGACACCTTGTCACTACCACACGTACAACCACGTTACTGACCCACTGCAGCTCGACTCTACTACCACTCTACAACCACATTACTACCACTCTACATCTACTACCACCTTACAACCACTCTACTACCACTCCTACAACCACTCTACTTACCCACTCGTACTACAACTCTACAAACCAACCTCTACAATCCAGGCTACTACCAACTCTACAATACCACTCTACAACAAATCTACTACACTCTAACTACCACTCTTAACTAACCACTATAACAAGCCACTCATACTACCACGCTAGACTGACCAATCTATACAACCACTTACTACCAAACTCATACTACCACTCTACAACAACCACTCTGAACTACCACTCACAACCACTTCTACTACCACTTCAGAACTACCAACTCTAAGACAAGACGACACTCAACTAACCACTCTACTACCACTGCTACAAAACCAACTCTAGACTACCCAATCAATACTAACCACCACTCAGAATGCCAACTTTAACATACTCTAAACACTCATATATACCACTACTACTACCACTCCCTCAAGAACCACTCTACTACCACTCGATACTATACCACTCTAACAAGAAAACCCACTTCATACTAGCAACACTGCTAAAATAATACCACGTAGCACAGCGACCCGACGTGCTACAACGACTTTTACTGACTAACCACATTCTAGCCGCACTACACATATAAACTACAACGACGAAGAACCACGTCACTACCCACTCTACTACTCCTCATAAAAAAACCATAACATCACACCACTACCTACACCACGCACAAACGTCACTGCCGGACCACAGTGCGTAAAAACTACCCGACGCCTCTGAAATATCACTCTTACATACCACTCACATGAACCAGCTCACACAAGACCAACCGTCAATACGACTGCACACGTCAATAGCTCCACAGTCTCACAGACAACACGCGACTCCACAACTCACCTCTACTGAAACCACTCTACACCTACCACCTCTAACAGACAAACTCTGACCTACCACATCTACTGACCAACTCTCCAATCCAAAAGCTATATCACAGCAACGCACCACTAAATACCAACGTGTTACTCAACCCACTTTCATCGACAACCAGACAGATTCCCGCAGACCATAACCCACACTCTACGAACTAGGCCGACTCGTAAACAACACCTCTCTCTAAATACCACAATAAATAAACTAACCACATCTAAACACTACGCCACCTCTAACTACCCATACATACAACATCTCAAACTACCACGTACCTGACAAAACACCACCTCTACTAACACTCCTACCATTTACCCACCACATCAACACCTCAACACTCATACACACCGACCATCTACTACCACTCTAACAATCGCCCACAATACTACAAACTCAGCTCAATAGCTACGCACAAACTACCCACGTCTACTACCAGCTCTACACACACTTCATACTACCACTTCCACTCACCCACCTCTACAGACCACATTGACTACCACTCACACAAATAAAAAAAAACCTTTCTTCTACACACCCTACATAATAACTACACCCACTTCTACTACCACTCTACACCACTCTACTCCACTCTACAACCACACACTCTACCTACCACTCCTCACCAATCGATACTACCACACCTACGACACACAACGTCTTACGAACTATCCTTACCACTATCGACTAACACCACCACTCGATCATAATCTTCAACCGACAACACTCCCACCCACACCTCTAGCCACCCAACTCTCCTAACTGACCAACTACTTCAACAAGACACAACATAACCTAACACCACGCGTCCTTACAACCAAACCTACTGGACCCACTCCTCGCACTCTCACCACACCGCCTACAACCACGTGCCCAATACTCACAATCGTACTAACCACACACCTTCAATACGCGACAACCACAAGACACTGACACTCAAACACCACCCTCTCACCTACCACTCTATACTAAACCACTCTCAACTACCACCTCATTACTAAGCACTACATAAGACCACTCCTACTACCATTAACTGCCACTGTACTACAACTCTACAACCACATTACTACACCTCTACCTGCCACCACGTTCTAATCACCACTCTACAAGCAACTCCTGGACTACCACATCTAAGAACGCAACGTCTACTTACCCACATCTACCTTACCCCCACCTTACAACCACAACCTCTACTCATACAAACTACACTCTACTACACTCCCTTACTAACAACTCTGACAACCAACCCTCCCTATCTACCACCTCAATACAACACACACTCTATGCTACGCTAATACTAACCACTTCTACTACCACTCGTACAACACTCTCAGGCTACCACTCACAAAATACTACTACCATCGCTACTCTACCGGCACCATATACAAACATACCTCTACTACACCACCGATTACTACCACACTCTACACACCACATCACTGCACATACCACTCTCAACCCATCATACTGTACCACACTACTACCACCTCAAAACCACTCTACTACGACACTTACACAGCCAGCTCTACAACTAGCACTCTACTACCAACTCCTAGAACCCGAGCTCTATACCACTCTACTAGCCACTATTACAAACCAACTACTACTAAAACTCACAACACATTATACACTAGCCACATACGTGAACTCTCACACTCCCTCTAATACCAGCTCAACTGACGCACTCTACCAAACACCACGTCTAACTACCACTCCTCACTACCACTCCACAAGCACAGATTCAGCTACCGACTCTATATACCACTTACCTACACTATACACACCACACTCTTATCTACCCTACTACCACCACCTACTACCACTCTACAACCACTCACTCACCACTCTATACCAACTCTACTACCAGCTCATACAACCAACTCTACCCTACTACTCTACAACTACTGCTACTAGCCACCTCTACTAACCACTCATACAAACCAACTCTACTACCACTCATAACAACCACCATCAACTACACGCATCTACTACCAAACTCTACTACACGATCTACAACCACTCTACTACCACCTCTACAAATACTCACTACTACCCAACTCTACTACACACTCTACAAACTACTCGACAACATACACTTTGACTACCACTCTACAACCCACCCTCTACTACACACTCTACAACCCACATCTACTTCCACCTCTACTACCACTCAAACGCACACTCTACAACCACCTTTACAAAAAGGGAACCAAAAACGAGATCTGAGCATACCACTCTGAACATACCACTCATAGAACCAACTCCCTCGGAGCACGAGCACCGAACGATAACCACATCTAACACCTACCGACCTAGTATACACACACATCTTACTAAGAAAACGCATCAACAAGACACATCCCTGACTAAGCCACTCTAGCTGAATACTCAACACCACCTTGAACCTTACCACTCAGACTACCCCATCTACAACACACTCATAAACTACACTCTCACACCACTCATACAAACACTCTACTACCGCACTCTACTAACGAATCCTACAACCCACCTCTACAAACCAACTCCTCTCACTACCACTCATACTAACACTGGTTACTACCAACTCTGTAAACAACCACTCTAACTGACCACTCAATACTACAACTCTACAACACAACTCTACTTACCACTATACAACCACCTTTACTTACCTACTCTGACACTACTCTTCCACCCTCTACTACCAACAATCTACTAACCACATTACTAGTAAAACACTACCACTCTGAAAGTAACCACTTCTACTAGCCCACTCTACAAACCAACTCTAAACTACCACAAATATTACACTACCACTCTTCAACCACTCTCATACAACTTCTACTACCACTGCTGACATACCATCTAACTACCACCTCATACAACCACATCTCTACACTCTACAACCAACAATCAACTCCCACTCTAAGTACAACTCTACACCACTACGACACACGCACTCTATACCCACTCTACTAGCACTCTAAGCATTGACCAACTCTACTACACTCGTACAATCCACTAAACTCCACTCTACTACCCAACTCCTACAACCACACGTCAATAAGCTACCAACATCTACCTACCAACCATCTCTACCCACACTCTAAAAAGAACCACTCAGGAAAAAAGTTAAAAAGTTAGTGAAAGAAAATCACAATAAAAACCACTCAAAACAGACCAACATAACAAGAACCAGCATACTCCGGGCTACAAACTCTACAAACCACACTCGAAATACGCAACTCTACTAACAACTATACACCAACTCTAACACCACTCTACTACCACTCCTACAACCACTCTACACTCAACATAGCTACCTACTACTACAACCGCTCTACTTCACTCATACAACCCTCTACTACCCACGCTCTCAACACCACACTCTAGCAACACTCTACTACCAATCTAACAAAACCACATCTACTCACGCACTCTACTATACGACTACCACTCTACAACATCTACTCACCACTAAGACTACCACTACTACAAATACTCTCACTACCACTCTACTACCACCTACCAACTACCCTCTAAGCTACCACTTTTACTACCACGCCCGACAAACCCACTCTATACCCTTACTACCAACCAACCTCTACCACCACTTAACTACCACTCTAAACGACTCTGAACGAAACCACTTTACAAACCACTCCTACTACCAACTCCTACCTACCCACACTCTACACAACCACTCTACTACCACTCTAGCAAAGCTACCAGCTCCTACAACCACCATCTACTACCACATCATAACTACCACTCTCAACCACTCTCACAACCACATCTAACTACCACCATAACCAAGCATTATAAACGTTACAAGCCACTAACTACTACCCACGCTACTACCACTCTACAACCACTCTACTACCACTCAACAACCACTTCTACACCACAATCAAGACTTCTAATATTATTCTCCACTCTGACCCACTCTAACATACATATAAGACCACCTCTATCCTAGCCACTCTACTCTCCACACCCCTCTACAACCCATCTACCACAACATACTAAACTACCACTCTACAACACTCTACATACACTCTAACAACCACTCTACCACTACACCGACTCTACATAGCACCAAACTCTACAACCGAGCTCATCTAGTCCTCATACACACCACTCAACTAACCACTCTAAACTACAACACCCTACTACCCACTCTAACAAACCAAACATCCATGACTCACCAGACTCTACTACCACGTCTAACAAATAACTACACTAACAACACAATCCTAACTAACCACCTCATACTCAACAGACTACTCTCAGCCAAAGACCAACATGACCTAGCAGCCACCTCATAGCGAACACTCTACTCACCACCTCTTACAGAGAACAAATCTACTACCACTCTTACTACCACTCTACAACCACTCTGATACCACTCTAACAAGCCACCTCTACAACCACTTTACTAACCACTCTACAAACACTTACTAACCACATCTACAAAAGACCACTCTACCTACCACTCTCTAAACCACTACTAAACTACCACTCTACACAAACACCTTTACTACCACATCTGCAAACTACCACTCTCCAACCACTCTATAACCCACATCACTACCACTCTAACTACCCACTCCTACTTACCACTCTCAAGTACCACTCTGAGCAACTCACATCCAAACTACACGCAATAACCACTCTAAAACAGACCCACTAATTATACCCAATAACTAAGACTACCAACTCTACCACCACTCTAAATTTCACTCTAAACTACCACTCTTACAAACCACCTCCTACTTACCCAACTCTACTACCGACTTCTACAAACACTCTAAACTTACCACTCTTACACAACACTTAACACGACCACTCACTAACCACTCTACCACCACTCATCAAATCAACTCTACTACTCACATGCTACTACCACTCTAAAACCCGCAACCAATCGACTACCACAATGAGACTATACCAACTCTCACTACAAAAACTATACCAACCACATTATACCACATACTGACTCCCAATTCTACAAACCACTACATACTACCACTCTATAATCCCACACTCTACACAACCCACTCTACTAAACCACTCATACAACGCACTCTACTAGCCAGAAACTGCAACGACCGAGCTCTACGAAGACCACTCACCACACTAGCAACTAACTATACCACTCTCTACCACACCTCTAGACTACCAACTCTACTTGCCAACTCGTGCATGTGGTCGTCTCAACTTAACCTTTTAGGAATGTGTAGAAATCTATTGGCTATTGGCACTGGCTGTCCATCAACTATCTGATGGAGGGCTACTCCTATGGATGTCTGACAACTTTTCGTTACTAACATATGGAAGAAAAAATGGAAGAGCTGTGGCTTTTTGAAGTTGATTTTTGATTTCAATAAAGTTTTCTTCTTTTGTAGTTCATGTGAGAGATTTATCTTTTGGGTGGTGTTTTGCTTTTTCTGATAAAGGAAAGAAGAGTCTGGCAAAACAAGGAGTAGAAAGTCGGTAGTATACGATCCTTCTCAAGAATCTTCTAAGGTCTCTTAAGTCTCGAGGAAGAAGGTAATTGGAAATTTCGGACTTCTTTTCTGAAGAAGGCGAAATTCCATCTGAAGAATATATATCGTGATCCCAAATAAGTGAGAGAGACTAACTCACTTGCAAAATTGACATGTTTGGGCTGATGGTATTCTGAAGGAGTTTCTTGAAAGAAGCTTGAAACTGTCTTTATGCTGTTCTGGAGATGAAAAAATTACAGAGTCATCTAGGTATAAGTAAATAAATTGAAGATATCTAAAAATGGAGTACATTACTCATTGAAAAGTAGGTCCAGAATTTTTCAAACCGCATGGCATAGAAACATATTCAAAAAGGCCAAAAGGAGTTGCTTTTGCGTTTTTTTCAATGTTCTCAGGTCGTATCAGATTTAATGTTATGCACTCTGAAGGTCTATTTTAATGAAGATTGTGCTCAGGAAGACGTATGTGTGAGAAACTGTTGAAATGTGAGGAAGTTGACCGCATCTCTTTTGTTAAGCATCTTCAAAAGATAATGTATCACCACAAAGGATTCAAGTTACTGGGGGTTTACTTGGCACATAAAATGAATATGCGGAGAAGTCCAGTACTCGAAGGTCGAACTGCTCATTCTTCAAGAGATTGGTCGTGGCTGCTTTTGTATGCTCTTAATTTTATTTTCAGGAAGAAAGGAGAGGTCCTGGCAAACACAAACGGGCGAAATCACCTGTCTCTACTGGGAGTAGAAAGTCCTAGGTTGGGTTTAAGATTTGAATGTCTTATGACAAATTCGATAGGGCTGATGGTTAAAGATTGTGAAATATGTCCTGAAACAGAGGAATGAATATGTTGAGTCTTCATAATTGTTGTGACGGTCTAGTTTGAAAGTGAAGGGACGTCTTTGAGAGGTAGACTTGAAGAAGTTGAGTTACTGAAGAGTGATATGGTCTTGTAGGAATTTTTTTTAATACAATGATATTAATGTATAGTGAAATTTGCAAAGATCGCATATTCAAATTTAATTTGCGACATTGGCTAGCTACTGAAAAGTCCAATGAATTCTCACGAACTTCTTGACTGTTAATATAGTTTTTTTTTTTTATCGACTATTTCAAACATAAACTGTAGGACGAACTTTAGCTACGGAACACTTACGTTAGTTACAATGGAAGATGGTTACATGTATTATAGAAGGTAGATTGAAACTGAAAGCCCGTGTAACAAAAGAAGAGAGTATCGCCCCGAAAGTCGTGATCTTTTATAGTAAGTGCCTGATTATAGCTCATCAATCAGCTCGCAAATCTAGTTTTACGAAGGTGTAGCGGACGGAAATAGAACAACTAGATCATTGGCTAGTTCACAAGTTGCTCAAGAGTACAGTGATGGTCTGATAAAAGCCAGAGTCGGATGAGCAAAGTTTGGAAGTGTTTTTAAGAATGCAATACTGAATGATGTCATTTTCCAATCCCTTAATTTGGGGCGCATAATTGATTCTATTAGGTCTCTTAAATGAAGAGAAGACTTGCCACTCTAAGTTTGTTTTGACATAAATTCGCTGAACAACTCCTTCCTGCTTTTTTCGTAGATTATATATGATCGGTCTTTCATCAGGATTATGCACAGTTGGCATTCAAGTCTGTAGAAGATATGGTAGCTATGAAGAACAATCTGCTTTGGAATATTGGGAGAGAGCGTGGAAGTACTTTATCTTTTCCAAGGTAATTTTGCCAAGATTCCAAAATTCGGAACCAAAATTGTAACGGACCTGTCTCAGAAATATCATCCTGAATCGGTTCGAACTTTAGCTTTCAATAGAAATAGTTTCTCCTTTGATCTGGTCCACTGATAGGTCTGTTGCTGTTCGCTGTCCGAAGGTATTTTTTATTATTATGTGTTCTTCTTTTTCTCATAAAGTGCATTAAGTAGTGATAGAGGATGTTTGGGATGAGTATGGCTTTTTTTCTTACTTTTGTGACCCACTAAAAATTTGTGATGTGCTTTAGTAATCCTTCGTAGCAATCTTTTTACTGAGTTGAATTAGGTCCAAGTTCATTCTGGAACTTAATTGCTTTCACACAGTAGAACGGCTCGCCTTCTTAACTTTTAGGAAGCTACTGTTTTGTCGCTCCGCTTTCAAGACTAAGCACGCAGAATGAATAAAATTGTTAGAACCCTAATCTTAACACTTATCTTTTTAATTCTTATAAAAACTTCATGTATATATTTTTAAGTTTTTGTTGCAATACTTTTATATTATATATTTATATATATATATAATATATATAGTAATAATATATTATAATATATAATATAATATATATTAAATATACTATTAATATATTTATATATTAGATAAATTTACAAAATTTATGATAGATAAACAGAATTTTGCAAACACATTATCGATTTTTGTTGGGAAAATTAATTTTGTAGCATATTAAATAAAAAAAAACATAATATAAATAAAAAGATAATATGATATGAAGTAAGTTAGTTATATATAAAATCTATTATTATGAAACATAATTTTGATAAAATATAATTAAAACTAAAATTAATATTCAAATATAAAAGATAGTGAAAAACAATTACTAATATTGATGCCAGAATTATTTCCTTGCTTCTCAAGATTTGTTTAACTATCTTTTCAAAGTATTCAGTCATTCTAAGTATAAAATATAATAAGTATAATAGGTATATATATAATTATATATAGTATATATTATATTAATATATTTATATAATATAATATATTATTATAATATGGGTGTTGTGTGGCGACTTCAGAATTTCTTCACACCGCCTAATATAGAGTATGCCTACAATCTGAATATCTGGCATGGTTCCACTCAAACTCTAGGTTTTCGTGTTTTTAACTTTCCTGCTTTCACTGACTCTCTCCCGCAGTCTCTCTCTCTCTCTCTCTCTCTCTACTCCCTCTCTCTCTTTTCTCTCTCTCTCTCTCTCTCTCTCTCTCTTATAAAGGTCTGCTCTTCTACTTGAAGCATCATACCTTTCATTGAAAGTGTTACCGCAGCACGTCTTTCCATACAGTTCATCTTGTTTTATACTCAGACTCTTGACGTACTTACCGTATGCCTCAATTTAAATGTACCTACTGGCAAGTACTGGACACATTTCCATTTTACCTAGACCTTTCTTTAACTTTGGCTATATATATATTATATATATAATAGTAGTAATATAATATAATAGTATATTTATATATTAGTAATATATTTATAATATATATATATATTATATAATATATTTATATAAGTATAGGATTAACAAGTTTATATATATGATATATATATATATATAATAATATATATATATATATATAGTTAGTATTACTATATATATATATGATATATAATATTGTATATATATATATTAGAGTATATAATATATATATGAGTTAAATATAATATATGTTATATATATAATATATTAATATATGTATATGTATAAATAGTGTTAATTATATATTTATATATATATATATATATTATATATATTATATATATTAGCTATAATTAACCTAAAATAGTCGATATTACGTAATTTCAGGAAATAGTTCATATTCCTGAAATAAACGAATATATATATAATAATCTAAATTTTATATATATATTATATATTAATAGAGAGGAACATACATACAAATAATAATTATATATTGATTTATTGTTTAATGATGATTATTATAATCAGTTATATATAGTTATATATTATATGATTTAGGATAGCGTTATAAGAATACATATATATTTTATATATATAATACTTAGTACTTATGTATTAATTAGGTATATAAGGTATATGCATATATATATAATTTATATATATATTATAATATATATATATATATATATATAATATAAATGTATAATATTTACATATTATAAATATATATTGATAATATATAATATTATATAAATATATAGTATATAATATATAATATATTATAGTATATATATTATATTTATTAATATATTTGGAATCTGCATATATCGTAATGTGTTGGAAATAATTGTTGTAAAAAAATTTGATTATAGTTTATAATAAAAAGGTATTTTCTTGTAAGAGCGATAGAGTTAATGTTTAATGGTCTCTGTTATGATGTGAAACTGGCGAACACCAAATATGGAAGGAAAGGAAGGCCAAAAGTATGAAGCTTAATCTTGAGAAGCAGGCAAGATATGAAATGGAAACCGTAAAAAAAGAAGTAAGAGCCTGCATAGAGTGGTGACATGTGAAAAAATTTATAAAAGAAGAATTTTATATATATGATAGTATATATATTAAAATATATATATATGAATATATGTGAATGTAAAGAAAACAGATTGTGTTAATAAAGTTGAAAATATCTATATATAATCTATAATATATTATTATATTTATAATTATATATAAGATATATAAATATATATTAGTTAAATTAGTATAATATTAGTATTATTATATGATAAATGATTAATTATATATATTATATAATATATATAGATATAGTATATATATATAGTATATATATTATATATCGATGAATTCAGTACTATATATAAATTATATATATAATATAATAAATAATTATTATATTATATATATAATATATAATTATAATTATAGTATATTAGTTATATATATTAATAATATATATATATATAATATATATATTATTTTTATATATAACTTAGTATATATATAGTATATAGAATATTGTATAGATATAATATATATATGATATAATTAGTATTATATATATATATATATAAGTATAATATATAATATATAATATACTTATTATTATTATTTTTTATCTTATTATATATTTTTATATTATTATATTTTATTATTATTATTATATTATTATTGATTAATTTTATTATTATATTGATATTTCTATTATTTTAATTATGATTATTTATATTATATTATTATTATATTATTATTATATTTTTTATTTAATTATTATTCTCTTTTTTATAAAATACTAAGAAAAGTATATTATTTATGGCCTGATGACAGTTGCTTTAAAAGATATATACAATAGTGTTATAATTACACTATACTAGAAAGCTTGCGTTCAGTTAATTAAGAGAACTTGTTCAACATCATCGTCTTAAACATATTTTCTATATTCTTGTTTACTTCCATACTCCGGCTTCCAGCATTGGTTGTGCAGAGTGAATAGTTGATACCACTACTAATCATTATGCGAAACTACCGTGAGCACACAACCCTACTACAAAAATTTGTCTATGCTAAACTTCATGATTCTTACACCTTAAGTAGTATCACATCTTTAAATAAGAATCGATGCAAATTTTTGATACAATATTATAGACCAAAATTTGAGAAAGGAAAGCAGTCTCTGTAGCACAAGTTTACCGAGATGACAAGGAAAATTCCACCCCTGAAAGTCTTGGTGGGCTTATAGTAAGTCATGAGATGATAATGGAATATTCTAAAATGTGTTCAGAGAGTGATAACCACATCGGTCTTTATCTGAAGTATCAAAATATACGTGATTAGACAAAATACTACTGGGGTGTAATTTCTAAGCTATCGTTCGAACTTGGTTATTTCTAGAACAATATGGGATAAGTACGCTATGAGGATTGTTTTATGCAATGAGTTGTTAACATGTTATTTTTATTCTATGTACCGGATAAGTGTTAGAGATGTGCGATGATGGGGAGATATACATTATTATTACTGATTATTATTATTATTGATTATGAGTTAGTATTATTATTATTATTATTATTATTAGTGTTATAATTATGGCATAATTGAATACTACCAAGTTTAATTTATTTATTAAAGGAAATGCATGAGATATTGGATTATTGGAAGAGCGGATACACACATTCGTTTGAAACATGAATATAATGTTATGTAATTATTCTACTTATTTGATTGATTATATTATTGGTTAGTTAGGTGATTAAGGTATTACTTATATTGATTACTACGGAAGCGGGTATTGATTACTACACGATTATCTATTGATGTATTATGATATTTTATGCATATTAATTAATTATTATTTTATGTTATTGATATATTATGAAAATGTAAGTTATTATTAATATTTATTATGATTAAGTAATTATTTATTGATAGTTGAGTGGAACTGATTAAAAAGTGATATAGTAGTTGTATTATTGATTTAAATATCTATGGTGATAGAGAAAATGATAGTTAGTTGATTTATTATATGTAAATTTGATTCTTCTTCCAGCTATGAATTCTATTATTATTATTACTATTATAATTTATTATTATTAATTATATTATGTATCATGTTATTACTTAATGATTATATAAATTAAGATTTTTGCATTCTCTGATATTAATCGGTTAGTATGCAAATATACAAGAGATAATTTAAAATATAATTAGAAGATGATCAGCATGGTTAATATTATGTTGACTAGGTATTAATTATTTTTGAATATATATATCATTATTTAGTAAATATTTGAAATTATGTGAAAATAATTATTATGGTAATTATTAATATTATTATTGAATTAATTATTTGATTATAATATTTTTATATATAATTATTATTATTATGAGTTATTGATGTATTGTATTATTTATTATTATAATTCTTCAACATTAGTATTATTATTCTATTATTATTTTCTCTTACATTATAAATGTTTATTTTTTAATTCTAGTTATAGAAATTTTGATTATATTTTATTATTATAAATTATTATTGTAAATAATTATTTGATTATTATATTATTATTATATTAGTGATTAGAAGTGATATACATTGTATTAGGATTGTAGGGTTATTTCAATATATATATAATGATTAAATTTAAGTTTATGGATGTATAAATATTCAAATTCAAAATGACAACAATATTATGATAATGGGGTTTAAAAGACGAAAACGTCGCTGTCAGAAGCATTTCTCATTCATATGGTAATTTATTTTATTATATGAAATTGTTATTCCCATTCCCAATTACAACATTGTAGGGCGATGATAAATTTTTTTTTATTTTGTTTTATTAATGATTTTTTTATTCATTTATTATTTATTGATATTTTTGTTATTAGATTATATTGGTTATTATTATTTATTATTATTATATTAATTATTATTTTATTATTATTATTATTAATGTATATAATAATGATATCAACATGTAGGCAAGAATATAGATAAAGTCCTGGTGAAAGATATGTTCAAATTTATGAAAATGGAAAAATCGAGGCTTTAAAATTATAGCCTAAAAATCATAGACATAGGGTTTCTCACATGCATTAATTTATATATTGCGAGTAGAGCAATAAAGACAGAATAAATTCTTGAATACATTATGTCAGTGGATATGTAAATAAAAGATCATGATAATGAGTCAGATTAGAAAGAATGGCTCGTGACTCTTAAGGGAACTACGTACTGACCTCACTAAACTTATTCAGTTCTTTTAAACTGTTACTTGCGATCATTATTTTAAAATTTTTGTAAAGATATATAATTATAATAATAGTTAAATGTAAAAATTTTTAAATAAAAACTATATATATGGCAAATTATTGATAATATATAATATATTTATATTTATAAGATAATATAGTAGGTATATATATATGATATAGTTATACATACATATAATAGGTATATTATATAAGTATATATTAATAATGATAGATATATATACGATGTATATAATATATATTGATGGTTATATATATATATATGTAATATAAATAATAGAGTAGATAAATATATATATATATGAGTTGATATATATATATATACATTAAAAGTAAGTATATATAGTAGTATATTAATAATATACATTATTAATAAATGTAATATATATATATATAAATATATAGTAATAGTAGTATAGTTGGTGTTTTAAGAGCACGTGGACGAGTAGTAGTACTATAATAGTATATATGTATAGATACATATATATATAAGCTATAGTATATAGTAATAGTATAGATAGTATATATATATAATATATTTATAATATAGTATAATATATATATTATAGTTGGTATAATAATAATTGAGATTAAGGATTACATATGTTGTGTTGTTTGTGTGTGTGTGTTGATGTGTGTGTTTGTGGTGTGGAGAGAGAGGTAGAGTGACAAAAAGCGATTTCTCTCTCATTATTTTTAATTAAGAACGAGGGGAATTCTTTCTTGTTGTTCTTTTTTTCTTTTTTTTATTATATTATGTAATTTATTACTAAGAAAAAGTTTCCCTCCCGAATAATTGTTCTTTATAAATAGCCTGGAAATTAAATGTGATTAGGTTTAAGGGACTTTTCGTTATTTTGATTTGTGTCAAATTGTTTGAAATAAGAGAAATGTTGAAACAGTTATTCTCTGTGTAAATCTTTAGATTGCATAGTCTATTTAAAGTACCGATGTTCAGCTCTCTCTATCCTTCTTTCTGTCTTATCTACTCTTTCTCTCTCTCTCTCTCTCTTCTCTCTCCTCATAAGTAGGTGTTGACGACATTAATGCAGAGAATATCAAACAATTGAAAAGTGACAAGAATTTCACACTTTAAGGATGAGAGGAAGAAGATTAAGCGGCTATAATTAAAAAAAGAGCAATTTATTAAAAGAATGATATA
>JABUQX010111715.1:27500-31567 GCA_015478945.1 Trachelipus rathkii | reverse complement strand
TTATTTTTTTTTCCAAGAGTCTTACAAAATTACCAACATTCATCTGACAATATGAAGTTAATACTTTTCGCACATGTTTACTGTTAATTTATTATGCGATATAAGTAAATATAAATACATAATATTTTTGTTTATGAGATAGTGTCAATAATTATTAAAGAATTATGTACATAATATAACTGAAGTATAAATATAGTTCAATTAAGTAAAATAATAAAATCTTATTAAAAGAAGAAATCGTTTTAACAATCAAATAAAAGTCACTCTCTTTTTAATTTTTTTTTTTTAAATTTTATTTTCCCTCCCCATTTTAAAAAGACATGAAAATAATAATGTCATAAGGGAAGGAAAAATGGCGGGAAACACATAGTAAAGATGCCTGGAAATGGCGGGAACAAATAATTTAAAGGGAAAATAATTTTTTTCCCCTCTTGGGACAATTAAAATAAAGAAAAATGACAAGAAATTTTAAAGAAATTAAGGTTTTCTCTTTAGTCTTTGCAAGAGTGAGTTCTTGAATTATAGAATTGGGTACATGATAGGAGTGTGCTTAGTCAGTTATTTCGACCGTGGGTGTATGACGGTCTTATGGTGGGATATTTAGGTCATAATCGTATACGTTACGGACGTCGCTGGATTGTGTATGATTGGTTACGAAATCACGGAAGTATATAAGATGGAAGCAGGATACCACCGGAGTAAACAGAGGTAAGCTGGCCTATGGTCACGCCATACTGGTAGGCTTCGTGATATATAGATAGAACTTGGGACTCATATCTGAGTAGATCAGAGCGGTTTACCAGTATGGCAGATCGCGACTCTTATATGTGTATTCTATGTGTGTTCGCCAGCGCATATTATGCTGAACTACAACGTTTATCATATGGCTGTATAAGAGAGTTTGAGGATAGAGGGCAGTGTAGTCCCGCAGTGATGTAGAGAGATGCATAGGGTACGGTTAAGTTATTCCCAGAAAAAGAATACTGGATCGTTGCGTCCAGTAGAGTTGTGTAGTTAGATAAGTGTATTATTAGAGTGTTTATAAATATATGATGAAAACGATAGACGGTTGCAGATCAGAAAAATTAACACGATAAATTAAGTAACAATATATATTTACTTTTTAAATATTTTATTTATATTTATAATTATATCAAATTATTTATAATATTTTGAAAAAAAGTTTAGTAAATTTTTCAAATTGTAAAAAAATTTAAAAATTATATATTTTAAATTTTCATTAAAATATTTTATTTTCTATTTAAATTTTTTTAATTTCATTCAAATTATTTAAATAATATCAAGAATTACTATGTGTATGACAGGGGATATGTTATATATTATCATACGGGCTGAGTATATACTGCGATGAAGGAAACGATGGCTGACTTATAATTCTTACGTTCTAATCGGTTTTTTATATCTTAGAATAGATATGAATGTTAGGCTATGTGAGTTGGCGGGACCGTTCAGGTGAGCTCTGGAGGATTAGCGCGTTGTCGGCTGTGAGTACATTGCAGGAGATCTTCACGAGAAGTGCGCGCGGCGTGGATTGCAGCAGAGTTGCGGGTTAGTGTGGATGGTGGACGTGGTAACTAGCAGAGGACTGACGTATATGTGGTCGAGTAGTGGCGATGATGAGAGCAGTCCGTGGCTTGGAGAGAATAGTTTTGACTGAGTGGATAGATCTTATTAGGTCGAGCAGGTTTAGCTGGCGAGGCTGGGGATCGTTTATGAGGTGGACATTGATGAGGCTCTCCCTGTCTTTAATTGTTTTTAACTTTTATGGATTTAATATTTGAAGAATTTGATCATCCTTTTAAAAGATAAGATATCCGTTTTAATTTTAAGTTTTAACTTTTTAGTTAATGTTAAGATAATGCACTAGTTAGTTTTTAGGATTGTGTAATACGTAGTTTAGATAGTACAATAGGGTATATTTTTTCTTAGTTCTTTTTTAACTTAAGTTTTTAGTATTATTATTTTTTTAATTTATTTTTAAATTTTTTTAGCACAGCACCTACGTTTTTAGTTAAATTATTGTTTTAATAATTTATACTTAAACCATTTTGTTGGTACGAGCTAGATAGTGTATGACGATTTGCGATACAAGAATATGGATAGAGCGAGGCTTTCGGCGTGAAGAGATATGTTATTGCTGAGGTGTGGGTAGTGAGTTGACTGGATATGGTACTTATAATCACGCGATCTCAGTTCGACTCGGGGTGCAGCGGCTCTCGCAGACTGCTCTAATCGATGATGGGTTTTTACCAACTATTATGGACATTGTTATTATTTATCGATACGGAAGTTATTGACACTGTGTGAATTAGAGTTAATGAGGGGACGCTAAGACCGTTGACACTGTTACTGTAATGTGATGAGTCGGGTACTTATGACTGCGTGTTCTATGTTAGATGAGATCATCTTAGGATCGCATGGATCTTGTAGTTCATGTTAGAGATATCTGTCTACCAATGACGCCATCGTGTATAGTTTTTCGATTTCAGATTTCTGTTTATATTCGGTATCGCACGTGGTCTGTCAGTTGTGCTCGGTGCAAGGTGTTTGTGCTCGTATTTTAATGGGGAGTTATATGTGAGGTCGATACGTTGGTTATATGCAGTCGTTTGAATTCATGTTCTGGCTGCTCGGCGCGTGACGATATGTGGCAGTTATACGCGACGCGGGCTTATCTATAAGACTACTTTACTAACATCCGCGGCTTAAAATCTAATTCTGCATCCCTGGAATACCACCTCTCTAACTCTAACCCTACACCTTTTGCTCATTGTCTGAGACCCAGATGGCTTAAGAATTCATCCTCTAACTCGTTTAATGTACCCAACTATAACTTAATCTAAGAATTCATCCTCTAACTTGTTTAATGTATCCAACTATAACTTATTTCATAATTTCCTCTAAAGAGTGGCTCCTGTTAATAATATAAACATCCTTGGCCTTAACATAAACAAATGTCTTGAAGACAAACCACACATCACAACGGTTGCTAGGGCGGGCTCCAAAGAAACTGGAATTCTGTTTAGACTGCGAGACATTTTTTCCTCTTCTCATTACTGCCGGTTTCAGGGGTCATACGCCCATGGTTGGACAGTTATTGTACTACATATCTGGGGGGGCTCTGGCTTCACCCGACTTTTGGGGCCAGGGTCGAGTCAAAGGCCAAATGACTTATAACTGGTTCCGTATTTTCCACAACTTCACTTGACCTCTATCTTTTTGCGGCGCGATGTTGGTGCTCTTATCTCTTTTCTATAGTAACCGCAGCGGCAGGTGCTTCTCAAGGGAACTTGATCTACGGCGTACACCACCCTTTACGACGCACCGCGTAGCATACAAGGGGTGCTGTGTCTGCGCAATGAAGTTTTTGTTGTGGATTATTGGTAACCCCAGGCGTAGTTCCTGCGGTTGCTTCCTTCTGTTCCTGCGCACCCGTCTGTTCTGGTGGAATTCTCTCCATTTTCCTGTGTTTCTGCTGAATTTAATCTTTACTGCACTTCAAAGCTTTGCGTCTGACTCAATACTGCGTAATTTGGCGTTAAGTTTTGATGAGCTTCTGAGACTGTAAGCACCCCCTTCCTTGAATAGGGCTAGGCCCGTGAGGTGTGAGTCATTCAGTCTATAAAATCAATTTAATTGTTATTTAACATAAATATTTTTTAAAATATTATATAATTAATTAGTTTACTTATTGAAATTTGGTACATCTTCTCCATTTTTATTTATTTTAACTAAAAAAAATAATATTTAACTAAACGTTTCTTTAGAACTTGGACACTTGTGGATATGAATGATCCTATTTTTTAATTATTATTAATATTATTTATTTTAATCTTTTTTTTATTATTATATTTTATTATTATTATATTATTATTATTATTATTATTATTATTATTATTATTATTATTATTATATTATTAATTATATTATTATTATTATTATATTATTATATTTTATTACATTATTATTATTATTATTATAATTATGAAATTATTATTAACTATTAATACTTTTTGTTTATAATTTTAGATTATTATTATTAACTA
>JABUQX010111715.1:0-12500 GCA_015478945.1 Trachelipus rathkii | reverse complement strand
TCATTCAAACAAAGTAAGGCGCAATGTTATTTTTGCTTCAAAAATATATATATAATATAATATATATATATATATATATATATATATATATATATCTATATATACTATATAATTATATATATATAAATATAATAAATAATATATAAATAATAGATATATAATATATATAAATATATAAAATAATATATATATATATAATATAAATATAATATATATATATATATATATATATAATTAATATATATATATATATAATAATATATAAATTATATATATATAAGATAATATATAATATATATAATATATAGATATATATATATAAAGAATATACTATATAGAGATTTATATATATATATATGATAAATATAAATAATAATAAGAAATAGTGATAATACTAAGATAAAAAGTTTGAGCAAAATATAAGCTGAAAAGATTTTAATCCAACGGAAGGTAGTTGTCTTAGAAGAAACTATACAATATCTCATTAATCTTCTTAAAATAATTGAAAAAATTATCTCTCTCATGAAAATTACTTAACTTCATTTAAACGACTTACTAACTATACATACTAAACGTACTACTACTACTACATATCTTCCAAGGATGTTGCTCTGAATTTATTTACTAAAACTAACGAACTACCTACTACTATCTACTACATAAACTAAATACTACTACTAATAATAATAATAATAATAATAATAATAAAAATAATAAAATAATAATAGATTAATAATGAAATGAAATAATATAATGAAATAAACAATAATAATAATAATTAAAGAAAAATAATATAATGAATTTATAATAAAAAAATAATTAAATTGAAAGTAACACTGATAACTACGACAGTATTTATTAATAAAGAATAATAAATAATTAATAATAAAATAGGAGTAAGAGTAGAGATAATAAATAGATGACGAATAAATAAATATAATTAAACACATATATATAATTATATAATTAATAAAATTAATTAAAACTAATAATAATAATATCATATAATAATAAAATGAATATTATAATAATATAATAATATGATAAAATAGTATAATTAAGAATAAATATAAATTAAAATAATTAATAAATAATAATTAAAAAATATAATTAAATAATTAATAAAATAATAATATAATAATTACTTAATACATACAATTCAAACTACTAACTACTACGACTGTACTTACTATACTACTAAACTACTAAATTATAATAAATAATAATAAAAGAATAAATAATTATAAATAAATATAAATAATAATAAATAATAAGTAATAATATAATATATATAATAAATAATTATAATATATACACTATATAATAATAATAATAAATACTATAGATGATAAATAATAAATAATATAAATCAATAATAATAATAAATAATTAATTAAATGAATAATTGCCAGTACTGAACTTTATTGACATTAGAATTACGTCATATAATGTGTTCTATTTCACATAAATATTAAATCCAATTTGAATTTGTCGAAATTGTGGTAGATAATATTTAGTGAAGTATTAACTCAGTGAATAAGCTGAATTGAACATACCAATAATTGTAATATTTATAATATAGAATAAATCAAAAGTGAATAAAAATAACAATGATGAACGTGCATGATACTCCATGAACAAGAAAAACATAATGAAATAAACATACTATCAAACTCTAAGTATCATATAATAACACTCTAATATTCCCAATCGCTACAACAAAGAGTAGATTCTACTATTTCATTGATTGAGATATATAGCTCAGTCATAGAGCATTTGCTCATATATTAATACATTAGATTGTTCAGATAAAGCTAAATAACACTATAAATATGAACAGTAGTATAAATAATATCCGAAAGAATGTAATATAATTATATAAGAATGATTTACAAAAGTATAAATACAAGAAGGAATAAATACATACTATGTATATTATTATCTGAACTATATAGAAGGATGATCTTAAGAATTCCGAGACTGACACAGTGATGCTCTATGCAACATGAAATATGTCATAAGGTCAACACCACGTAATAAGACATTAGATTGTGTTTTTTCTATGATCGCAAGCCACTGTTTCAAATCCTTAATAAGTTATTCATTAAGTTGATAAAACTATTTATGAGAATTAGTATAACTCCGTTGAGTTAGAGAATATTTAGTATACAGATAGAGGAGATATAAGTTATTAATTTTCAGTTGGATACTATAGTAACCCAATCGCCTATACATGCATAGCGTCAAATGATTAATAAATCAAATTTCATGATGTATATGAGAGAAACCGAATAATAATAAAACCTACAACAGTTGGGGTACATATAAATGAGACAGTACTATTATAATATACTACACTCGTCTATTAGTGGAAATAATAGTAAAAATTAATTAAATATATAATAATAATATTGAAAAGATTAATACTTGTATATGAGTATGCAAAATAATACCGTAAGTTAGATTTAACTTTATATTTCTTGTGCAAAACTCTACTGGATCAGACGTTAATAAAAACTTATGCTCACTAGAAACTCGATCTGAATGAACTGGAATGATATCTCTATGAATATTCTTAGAGAAACGCAAGTTCTCGATGAGTCAATAATGAGAATAGAAATGAATTAAGTGATTACGAAAGTGTGTACAAACTCTACCTGAGAGTAATTATAAAGCGCTTAATTACATCAATGAATATTGCATATAAACCATATTGTGACATGTCACGAAAATACTTGATACTCTTAATTCTATTAAGTTACATGAAGTCTTGGAGAGATAATAAAGGATAATTAAGATACTAAGTCTGATAAAAGTTAGATATTATGAGAGATAACAAGCAACTCTACTAAGAGTATAAAAAGAAATTAAGGTTAAAAATATTAAAATAAAAGTAAAGAAACGTAATAAAATAATAGTATAAATAAATATAGATAATAAATTGATAGTAGTGTAACCCAAATAACATAGAGGTAAAGGAAACTCAGAAGTAGAAATAATATGAAAACGTAAATAAATATTTGATTATAGAAGTCAAAAGTATATAAAACCACTCTTAAACAATATCAAAATACTCTAACATTATAAATAAAATATACTACTATATATATATTAATATATATAAATAGAATCATATGAAGATTAATAAATGAATTAATTTTGTACTTCAATTATAACATAAAATAGTAATAAATAATAAAATAGATAATATATTAAAATAATATAGATTATATAATTTTAATAATTTATTATATTATATATATTAATATATTAATATATATATATATATATATATTACATATACTATATATAAATAATATGATAAATATGATATATTAATAGATAAGATATAGATTAGTAACACCACCCTATATTAAGATCACAGAAAGTAGATTATATCTTCATACTATATTATATAGAACAACTATTGAATAAAAGATAATAAGTGATATTAGTTATATAAGTAATAGACATCAATAAGTAAAATATATAGATTAAAAAGTCTTCAAGTCATATATTATATTACTTAACTATCACCTACTTACTTGCACTCATAAGGTAATAAAATATAGTTACGATCTCATAGCTATGAAATATAAGATTATTACACCCGAGGTCATTTATGACGGACTGATATCTATGATCTACTCACTGAATGACATCTCAATACTAATGATAATATATTATTCATACTCTATATATACCAAGTATTGATCAGTCACCCAACATTACTCACCCGCACAAAAACGCGCTATAATAACTTAATTAATACACCTGCGGTCTTATCTGAGTATAACCCTAAATCATCTACTATATCCATTAATGCTAGATATCAGTACATGATACTATATTAAGGCTAATCCACGGAGTAGCTTTCCATAGATATACCTCACATAACCTATCCTTCATACCCAACTACATAGCCCTATAAAAACCTAGCGAATCAATCATACGTACAATAAGCTAGAGCTATATATACACACATACACTAACACACATACACACAAGCATAGTACACATATAATTAAAATTATAATTAGTTAATAGCAACGAGTATCCTCGAGAATCAAGATGGTCTAGCACTGCGTTTTCAATTATCAGTATGATATACTATTAGAAATCACTGTGTATTATCATAATAAAACACGTTGTTTCGAGATTAATCTAACTGCGTGATGTAATATGTTATTTTAATAATCGTAAATAATAATTTTATATATTATATTGATTTTAATTTATTATATTTTAATTATATTTTATATTATTATATTTTTTTATTAAGTTATAAATTATAATATTTTATATATAATTGAATAATTATTATTATATATATATTTATAAATATAATTATTATATAAAATTAATATTATTAGATTATCTATCAATATATCTCATTATTAAGTTATAGGAGTTATAATTTCTTATCTACTTACTATAAACTCACTCACTTCTATATTATAATTATATGAGTGGATATTATTAATTAATATTGTAATATATATTTAATTATATGGATTAATAAGTAACACGTTATCTTCAATTATATATTAATACCTATACTATAACATTAATTAAATAATATGATTAATATGTAATATCCTGAAAACAATCTAAATATTAATATTATAATAATTATAAAGAATTAATTAAATATAATTTTAGTTTATTTATTAATATAAATATACTTATATAAATATAAATAAAAATAAGACTTATTATATATAATTAAATATATATGATATAATTAACATTAGAATTATATATTCTCACTCCATCACACCAGTTCATACTATTATTCTGAAATTATCAAGAATATAGTATTAGTAATATATTATAATACTGAAATTTAGATGTAATAAATATGTTATTTACTCAGAGTTGATCTCTCACTATTATTATTTAATACTATATAAGAATTAATAAGTATGATAATATAATTAATATTATATATCATTAATTAATTTCATATTGGCAAATTAATTCATAATTTATTAATAACATAATTATCAACACTTGTTTAATACATACACAGTTACATATCAGTTATTAATAAAGCCAAAAAGATGATAAAGATAAATTAATATATAATTGAAAATGTCATCATTCAGATATTTCTTATATTACACTTTTATAATTTGCTTCTAAATATATATTTAGATTATATATATATTATAGTTTATATTTATTGATATATATATATATTTTTTTTTCATTTAATAATTTATTTTATTGTAAATCGATTTATTTATTTATTACGCTAGATTTAGTATCTGATTTAGAAGTGATGTGATTAAAATATATTAGTTTAATAGTAAGAACTGTATTTAGAAGTGAGATAGATATAATTAGATTCATTTAGTTAGTAGAAATAATTATAATTATATGATTATATATAATTGCATTAAATATGAGTTATATATTATTATTATTATTATTATATATATATATATTATTATTATGTAATTAATATAATAAAAAATTAGAATAAATATAATTTAAATAATATCATATTATAATATATGAAATAAATAATAATATAACAACTTATAATATAAATATAAAATAAATATATATAACATATAATAATATATATCACTCTATAACATAATATTATAATAGTTATTATAATATATATATATATTAGATCCTATATAATAGTAACATTATTTTACTCTCTCACGATATTGGAATGGAGTATATTAAATATATTAATATTAAAGCAAATCACCAAAATGCTTCTGATTGAATTATTTATTATAGCCTTTTATTACAATGATAAATAAAATATAGGTAATCTTATTATTATTATAATTTAAAAAATAACTGTAAATAAAGTTATTCACTAATTAGCATATATTATATAGGATTAATTTAAATAAATACATTACATACATATTAATTATATATAATAATTAATATAGTTAGAGTATATTTATTGAAATATATTAATATATTATAGTAAATAATATATGTATTAATAGATATATAATATATATATAATAAATATTAATTATGTAGTAGAAAAGAAGAGTAAAAAAATCTATTTTTCATACTCAATTAATATTAGATATATTCAATTATAAGATAATATATAATACATATATATATAAACTCATGAGACCTTATCAACATAGTGAGTTAGAAGAAATTCTTCACAAAGGGTATGAATAAGCCTAATTAATTGAAATAATTAAATGATATTGATACAAATATCTTAATATATAACATTCACTATAAAATAATTCTTACCACACTAAATATAAAATAGTAAATTAGCAAGTTTACCTGTCTCATAAATCAAGCCATTAGTACCTCTCGTCTACCGATCCATTAACCTTCCATTGATTTAATAGAAAGACTAAACTTACACCGGAATACAAATCAAAAGAGCGTCAGTTGCGAACACATCGAGGTTATAAATGAAGACTTAACTAGATGAGTGAGACTCACTCCTATAATTCACTAGTATCCAGAAGACTAAGATCGATCCTATTCTCCCTAGTACTATACATCAATACTCGCGATATAAATTGCCTACCTTGGCAACTAATATACCTTTCC
Source organism: Trachelipus rathkii (assembly GCA_015478945.1). NCBI lineage: Eukaryota > Metazoa > Arthropoda > Malacostraca > Isopoda > Trachelipodidae > Trachelipus > Trachelipus rathkii. The sequence continues at coordinate 5,939 of JABUQX010111715.1, read as the reverse complement.
TACGCCATATAATTATTGTAATCCCAGTAAATGTGATGATGATCTTAACAAATTTACTATAACTACTACAAGTAAAATAACGTAACTAAGTTTGAATTCGATAGGAGGCCTGAAACATTGCCTAATTTCCATATGTATCTAAAGAATTAATTCTCTCTATAATCAAATACTGTTTCTCTAGCAGCAAACATCAAAGAAACTTTAATAGAGACAATCATGAAGGTAATTTAATTATACGATTTTATTTGTCTTTATAGTCATGAAAGCATGCTTTTAGTAAGCTTAGACTTCCTATAATAATTAAATCCTAATAAGTGTAATCTATTATTAGATCCTATAACTCATGATATATTGAATCTTACATATAATACATATAAAAATTCTAATGAGCTATATCATGCGACTAATATAAAAGCAACAATATGAAGAATAATCCTACTGATACCTCTACAGTTTTAATTCAATATTTAGTTGTATGCGTACTCCTACAAATTGATAATGATAATCTTGAAAAATAGAACCTAATAGAGTATGTTCAAGAACCCCTCACAATACCTCAAAATCCTAATTCCTTACTATCTAAATTACCTATAATAGAAATAGGTATATAATTTTTGAAAGTCAACAATAAGATATCTATACATTAAATTATCTTTAATTTTATTATGGGAAACAAAAAAAATAACTAAGATATCTCTTTCTCTTCTGGCCCTAAGAAGACGAAATAAGTAGCGAAGAAGTGAGAAACACTCCACCCATTAATAACGTCCCGAGATCTTTATCATCTCAAACAAACTTGGCCCTAACATCCCACTAAATATTAACCCTGTTTAATATCAATGCCTAGATATCACCTTCTACATGTCTCTCCCATTTACACACAATAAATATCCCTACCTTAAGCCGCAGATATCAGAATAAATGTAGTAATAAATACACCCTTCATTTAGTATCACTTACTTTAATTATCAAATGATTCTTAATTTTCTAAGAAAAAGTAATAAAAAGTTGTAAACCAATCCATCTAGACACTAGAAAAGAGAATAGTGTACTAATAATAATTCAAAATTTGTTAATATATTAGAGAAACAATCAAAATTTTTACATCAGTAATAGGAAACACACACTTACCACTACATATAACTTCACTAGAATAATAAGCGTTCATATTCGATCTATAGAGTATATCCTAACCTCTATGCAGTGCAAGTTTTATTGTGTCTCAAATAATGTTAATAGACAAAATAGAAAAAAAACTTGTATTACTATTATAATAATATTTTAATGAACACATATCTAATACCTAATGTAAGGTTGATATTTATTATATAGTGCTCAGATAAACGCTAAAAAACTATTTGAAAATATTTATTCTTTTTTTCAGACCTCAAAAAAATATATAAAATAGTTATTTACTCATTATAATTAATATCTCTTAGATATATCTAATATTTAATCAGATTATTTATACTACTAAGCACAAAAGTAGTGAGATGAATAACATATCATTTATAGTACCTTCACATTTATAAACTATGACCATCGCACGCACAATCACGCATCACATACCAATGTGACAAAGTTCATATCTAATATAATATATCAATACGGTTTACTACACTATATAGAAGATGGAATTATACTTATTAACATTAATTAGTATGATTAAATAGGATAATAGTGATCCGAGTAAAAAATAAAATATGCTATAATCAAGCAATTCCGATCTCACTGAAATAATAATAATTAAACTCTTATACATGAGTCCCTATGTATATCGCGTATCAGTAATAATGCAAGAAATAATTGAATGCAATTATAGTACATATATATAAAAGAGATCATAATATTAAGAGTTAAATAATATAAATGAAAAGTAAAAATAGACTTAGAACCAACATTAAACATAATCACAATAAATATATGGTATCGGACGATAGTATAATATAAGTAGAGATGAGACTCCACAAGCCTAATCTCTTATCCAATCCGAGTAGTCTATATCAAATATACTATCCTGATATGTCATATAAGCAGTAGTATTCTTATGATAGTGTAATTATTCCGACAGATATGCGAGCGTTTACAATATGCATACTCTTCGAGATCGCTTCTGTCCTTAGGCAAATATGTACCGATGCCGATACGCGAACTAGTGGCATAACCATGCACAGTTGATCTAAATCAGCGCGCGTTGCCCCGGGACCAATATGATCTTATCAATAGGTTCGCAGATTACCTAGCAGCAGCAGCGTGAGTAATTACTATTATCATACTGCCCTATTGACAATAGATTTGCACACAAGCATTTCGTGCAACAATTCAGAACTCGGTTCCGATACTGTATATGATCAATAAACAGTAGCTCATAATATCACTCCAAGCACACACAGAGTCATGACAGACATGAAGAAGCCATGATGCCGCACACTCAGCGAGTTACTATACACAAATACCAACGTACTCGTAATTCATATTAAATAAGTCACGAGGTGTCAAGCACCGAAAAAGTAAGGCATACGTTGAGCATCCCTATATATAAAAACAGATTGAACCTCTAGAGATCGACAGAACTAACTACGATTTAATAGCATATGAAAAGACGATTATCGGACAACAAAATATACAACACTAACATATATCGATAAAGTAAAACCTATCGAGGTAGTCTAGATAAAATAGAAAAGATAGAAGGTAAGAAGCTCTTCAACGAATTCACCTTCTAGATGCGATCACAAGTACGACCCTATTGTATGCAATAAGATGGCTACAGGAATTACATTCCTCAGTCTCAGCAGCTATATAAATAAATAATCCAACACAGGATATTGCTTAACTATTGCGAAGAAACCGAGTTGAAAAAAATGGAATGGCATCCTAAATACGAAACTAAAAGAGACAAAATCGCTTAGTGCCTGCAAATATCGAGCGCGTCCTGTGTAACTTTGATCAAGCTGAGAAATTTCTCATTTGTTACACCAGTGGTAACTATCACCAAAAACAGAACATAGCAACAATTGTGCCGCTCCATGTCTACCTATCCATAACCACCCTCCAATCGTAAAATCCAGTTAAGTTAAATAACTTGAGTACTAATAACACAGTGAAAATTCAAGGTGAAGCAAATAATATAAGAGATTAAATAATACAATAATAACACTGCTAGATAATATACTAAGAGAGAAGTGTATAAACGAACAAAGATAAAGAACGAGAGCTTCACCACTTGATCTAAACGAGCGACGCTAAGTTGTCGATGTTAAATCAGAAGAAGATCGGATCGAACGACATAGAACTGAATATAAATTGAAACCTTCGTCAATCTATCTATTGCAAAGTTATCGCCAATCAAAGATGCATTTTCCTGCACCAAATATCGAGAAAAGTGTCCTTGACGATTTGGTGGTTGCTCCCTGTAAACCCAAGAGTCTATAAAGGGCCGAAGCAAGAACACACGTGATGAGCATCACATAAGACAAGGTGTAGTGTCGGCACAAATAAAGTCTAGGACAGCAAAAGATAACAAGCTAATATAAAACCCGTCACATAGTTTTCAACAGACAGTGAAAGTATATAGAAAGTATTTTTATAAAAGTACTTCCCCTTTACCCACAAAGATTTCGCTTCAAAGTTTTCACACAGAAAAGACTCTGTTCAAATTTTCACTTTACTTGAAAACATAAATGATAAATACAATTTCATCAAACAATCACACGACGCAGCATCTAATAAAAATAAAAAACTACTCTGATACATAAGATTGTCTAGAGTAGAATTCGCTGACATCACTAAGCATTGATAGCGTCTAATAATAAATGCTAATCGCTGGAGTTCAGGCATTTTCTAATAGAGCTATATTGAATATGTTGCATGCATCCCAGTCAATGTAGCCAGATCTTTAGTTGTAACGAAACGAATGATCCGGGTATGTATCTCTGAGTCTATGTGTACTCTCTCCACGAGATATTATATGGCTTAATTTCACAAAAATGATATATTATACTCGCTCTCATCTGTTAAGATTATCTGCGACACTGCTCAAAACGTAATATATTCATAGCATATAGATCGTTTGTGTAGGATGATGTGTTAATATTAAAAAATCTTATAAATACTCGACTACACGATAAGTGCTATTTTTTTCGTAAGATTATAATTAAGAATATCATTCAATCACTAGATTGCAATTTTTTATTTTGAAACAATTTAAGTCGCGTAAGTACTTTGAAAGCCCTGATGAAAACTGATAACAATATCTGAACAACTATTATCACTAGATACACCTAATAGTGTGTATCGGTAGTCATACTGACTAGTTAGAGAGAGAAACATTGATAGAAGACTCTATTTACTAAGTAAAAAGATAAATTATAACATGTTTGACGTATTTAAATACCACCGAACTCAACAAAATGCTAAAGGAACTTGATGAATTATAGAATTAAGGAAAAACATGAGTGAGGAAACAAGCATAGATATATAATAGTCTTATTATAAATTAGTAAGGAGTAGAGAATTAAATAGTTAGTCAGTTTGCCCTAGAGAACTTATTTTAATAATGCCTCATACGTCTTCTATATTATTCAGTAAGGGTCATACACATAATTTGAGTATATACTACTCAGAAATTACGAATATGAACACTATGATGAAAAAATATTAAGATATATAGTTTCACAATTATTCAGTAAGTGAGTTTCACATATAGATATATGATGCAATACTATTGAATATAGAATTAATCTATAACTTTGTAAAGTATATTTAGTTATAAAATATAAAAGTATATACGGCGATATTTATCTACTTAGCTTATAAAATATGCTCGTAATAAGTTAATAATAAGGGATAAATACATAAATCGTACGTAATATTGATGAATTACCTAATAATAGTTAGTACTGTACTATACCTATTATTAATAAGTTAAGAGTGAATATATTTATCATGAGTAAATATGCTTAGCTATTGAATTAATTTCAGTAACTATCGATACTATATATATTATTTAGGTTGACCAGAACTGTATACACATATATATTATTATATATAATTACAGGTTTATATATATATGAACTGAGTGTTATAACTTTATAATTAATAACACTATATGAAAAATATAAACTGTTATATAAGTTATTACCTAGTAATTAAAATAAAGCAATATACTTTCGTATGTAGGCCATAATAAGTATACATATATGATACTTATTAAAAAGTATTAATTAATCAATATATATATTATATATAATTATAATAGAAGATAATGAGTATACGTTTTGTGTCACACATTTACTAAGTTATCAACGTACTTTACAGTGTTATTAAAGATGAGTTGGAACCATTATTGTTAATTTAACTGTTATATTAGTGCCGATTTTCAGTATAGATATTAGTTTAAGTTATTATGTATAGAATACATTATATATTATTCTTAGGTATCAGATATGATACATATTAGTTTAGCAGTTAATTCCAGACCTGATAAGAAGATTTATCTATAAATGTTAATTAAGAATACTATATACGCTTATTGATTAGTATATAATAAAAGATAATCATCATTATATTAATATTATGCTATTTTTATTCCGATAATAATATATATATATAACTAGCAGAAAAATGCTATAATAATATAAAATAATAAGTAAATAGATAAGAAATGTAGTTGAGTACAGAAAAATACCATTATCCTTAGTATTAATAGTATTATAGGGAAGATATGCTTGAAAAAAGTAAGAATGAATAGATTGATTACTGATCTATATATTATTTACGCTGGGCTTAAATATATACAGTAGATTAATATGAATACCATTATATATGATATAGTAATAAGACTATTAAAATAATATAATTAAGATGTTTCATCATGATAGTGATGTATAAACCGAAGTGCCTAATATCAGATATGTATTGAGTATATAATTAGTACC
>JABUQX010111714.1:20000-21958 GCA_015478945.1 Trachelipus rathkii | reverse complement strand
CGAGTAAGATGGGGTTGCTAGCTTAAAAGTTGGCTTTGGCCTCATGTCATTTGTGATTGTCATACCATTAAGACATGATACTATCGGGCTTAACCCAAAAGTTGCAGCTCAGAACAATTTTATGGTTAAACTGTTAGATTATTAGATTTTTTTATTGTGTTATACATAAGGTGAATTCTCGTATAGTTTCCTTTCTGATTTCACAATTCATAGTCTGCACTCAGAACACTTAATAATTTTTTGTCTCCATGAGTTAACAAATGTCGTTTCATGCTACTTTTTATATTACATTCAAAATTGCACTCATAACATTTGAAAAGTTTTGTATTGCTGTGTTTTAACGAGTGAACCTTTAAACTTTGTTTAGAATTACATTTATAGTTGCACTCAGAACATTTGTAAAGTTTTACATTTCCATGTGTTAACATGTGTTTCTTCAGGTTCTCTTTATAATTACATTTAAAGTTGCAATCAGAACACTTAAATAATTTTTCATCTTTATGCGTTAACAAGTGTGATTTAAGGCTACTTTTATAATTACATTCATAATTGCAGTCAGAACATTTGAATAGCTTTGTGTTGCTGTGATTTAACAAGTGAACCTTTAAACTTGATTTTTTATTACATTCATAACTACAATGGATACATTTAAACTTTCTTTTACACTGTGACTTCAAATGACTTTTCAATTCATCTTTGCTTTTAAAACCAATGTTACAATATGAACAGCTTTGTTTTTTCCATTCCATTTTTTTATTCTTTTTCTTCTCACTTCTTGAATCTTTTTCTCCTTTTCTTTTAACACTTTCGATTTTGGCTCTTCTGTCTCCAACGCCTGAACCATCAAGAAAGCTCTAAATAAATCAGGAAAATAATATATATATTAGTGATGGGACGATTAATTGTCATAGGTAAAATCGGCATATTTTTCCTCAATCTTAATAGTCATCGTAAATTTTCTGCCGATTATTTTGCCGATTAAGTGAGGAAATATTACACCAGAAACTGGAGAAAGATTATGCTTCTGCATCATAATTTAAGAGCTCTAAATTTAAAGTACTAGAATTTTGTATGTCTGTCCATGTTCTCATATATTAAAATTTTTTAAATTCAATGTTTTGAAGATACTTATTATATATTAAAATTACATTAATTATTACTTTAAAATATAAGGAGCATGAATGATTTTAATATTAAATAAATCATTATTACACTGGTCTAAAAAAAAAAAAAAAAAAAAAAAAAAAAAAAAAAAAAAAAAAAAAAAATTCCGGCATGGACTTTTCCAGCTGTTTTATACTAAATCGAGGGTGCTGATTCCAAATCTGATCTCAGATTTGCTCTATCACATCCCATTTCTATGCAATCGGCAAACCCCATTTTCATGGATTTTACCCGAAATTAACACTTTGTCACTTATGATTGCAAGTTCTTGCGAGTCAGTGACTGTTTTAGTGATAAAAAATGGTGGTGGATTTGGACAATAGTGTGTTTATTAATATCATTTTATGTACATTTCACAATTTATTGCATTATTACATATTACAATCATTTTATGTACATATCACAATTTGTGTAATATTTTTCTTTTGCAGGTTATGATCTAACAATGGCTACATCCGAAAGGAGATACCGTAATGACATAGATATCTTCTGCTACATCTGTGAGAGCTTCACTTTGCAGATCCTGATACAATTATGTATAGTCAGCCTGAATTGAATGATCTGGTAAGAGATTTGTATTTGCCAAAGTAGTCTACTGAATTATTGGGTATCTCCTTTTATTGTAACAGAGAAGCAGCTCTGCGAAAGTACTTCCGTTCAGATGGTCAACTTGTTTATTGTAATGATGTTGAAGGGATTCTTCTCAATATGGGACTGCTCGCATATGATTCGAGTGAATGGAGACTTTTTATTGACATTAGTAAAAGAAGTTTGAAATGTGTGCTACTGCACAA
>JABUQX010111714.1:0-15000 GCA_015478945.1 Trachelipus rathkii | reverse complement strand
ATTACCCTCTTCCCTTCCTCATATGTATGCAACTTTCAGTTTCTTCATTTTTTTCTCATTAATTTCCAAACATCTTTTTTTTTTGAGATCTCATCAGTTGCTTTTAGCACATTCACCCACAAATTTTTTTCTTTTAACCGCTTGCATCACCTCTTCATTCCACCATTCACCGTCGAGATTCTTACTTCCTACTTTAAAAACATCCACAAACCTCTCTTGCACTACTAATAAAGGCTTTCTTCATTTGTGCCCAGATTTTCTCAGTTTCATTTTTTCACATTCAACTGACTTATTCGTAAGCGCTCTGAAACACTTTTCCTTATTACCTTGTTCACTTAACTTTTCACTCTTAATTCTTCCCCCTTTCCTTCCTTACCTCTTTCCTCTCCGTCCAGGACCCCACTAACTTAATCTTACATAAAACAACAAATGACCCGATAATCCCATCCCAAATCCCCTCACTGATTTAACATCCATCACATACTTCAACATCTTCTTCACCAACACAAAATCAATCAAACTTTTTACTTCGATACCATCTATACTTACACCAACTCTAGTTTACTTATGAATACTCTTGTGTTTGAAGAAAGTATTACTTACTTACCTCTTTCCTCACAGAAATCAGTCACCCTCTTACCATTCTCATTTTCTCCTGTCACCTCAAACTTACCTGGTATACCTTCTCTTTTCTGATCGCCTATCCAGCCATTTATTTCGCCCAACACAATCAATCTGAAGTTCATGCTCAACACATCTAAAACGTCATTCAGATTATCCCAGAAAGTCACACTCTCCTCAACATCACCCTCAGATGGATCATATGTTTCAACCACACATACCTTGACCTTTTAAAAATTAAATTTAAACCTTAGAATTCTAGTACTCACACAAACAAAATCTACCATAGCTCTGCCCACAGGTTACTCATCAAAGTCGCAACTCCTCTCCTCCTTCCCACTCCAGCACACACACATTTCACACCACACCACTCATCTTCACCGTTTATTTTCATCTTTATTTCAATCACAGCAAGCAAATCAAATTTGCCCTTTCTAAATACATCCATCACCTCTCTCATCTTCTCCTCGACATTTATTCCTCTGACATTTCATGTACCCAAACGATTCATACAATTTCGTCGAAAGATACGTGGTCGCTTACGGCGATCACGACCATGTCTGAGGCCTGCAATAGCATACCTAGCAAAAGATAAGTGGTAGTGGGCAGCTAACCCAACTACAACTGTCCCTTTAGTCGCCTTTTACGACAAGCAGAACATACGATGTGGGCAATTCTTTCTCCCCCACAAATAGGGATATAAGGTAATGTTTGTAAGGTGTTGTTTGGAAGGTATATGAACGCAGAAGAGAAAGACGAAACCATTAGGTACTGAATGTCATGGGAAGTACCTACATCACCATAAAGCCCACGGGAGAAACTTTTGTCGCTGCGAAGAGACAAACACACACACGCACGCACACATATATATATATATATAATATATATATATATATATATATATATATATATATATATATATATAATATAATATTATAATATATATATATATATATATATATATATATAATATATTATAATTTTGGTGTATGTACAAGTGCGATTAAGGCACATAAAGAGCTGCCAGACTCGCTTAGACCCAGGGGACTATGACTACACGGATACTGTACTGATTGGTATTATGATAGACTCTATGTTATACTTGAATACCAATACCAATGGGGTAAGAAAAGCGAACACCTGCCCATTATTAAAAGTGGGCGACTCCTGCGACAGAATAAATGCTAATTGTCCATTGGGAGAGCTGTTCCGTGTCCTGAGACAAGGGAATTATTGTCCCTCTAATATTTTCCAATTTGGGACAGTCAACATAGATATATTGCACAGACTGAGGAGCACGTTTCCCACAAAATTGGGAGCGGGAGGGAAGGGTTCCAGTTAGGGTTGGCCGACGCACCGAGTGCGGTGCGGTGCAGTGCGGAGCAGCACACAATTAAAGTGTCCCAGTGAGGTGCTCGGTGTGCATTGAAACAGGGGTATGGTGTGGTGCAATAAAAATTACTTTTGGTGCGCATACCCTGGTGGTGCGGTGCCCAGAATTTCGGTGCCCGGCCAACCTTAGCCCCAGTCATATAATGCCCATGAGTAGGATTGGTATGGGCAATGCGAAGACGGGTCAATACAACCTCGTGCAGTCGGTGACGACCGAAAGCGGAGGATCAAGGCAGTAATTGGGGTTTACCTACGTCGAGTTTGGAGTCGCGGCTGTCGGAGCTCCAACACTCCTGCCACCCATGCTCTGAAGCCCTCGTTAAGGGTGGGGGCAAAATCTGAAGAAGGGAGAGAGCCCCTTCTAATGCGAAGAGGAAGATAGCTTCAGCTTATGTGATGGTCAGAGGAAGCCACTTAGCTTCTTTGTCAGTATCTTCATTTTCGGCCACTCCCATATGGGAGGGAATCCAGTAGAAAGTGACCATTTTCTTCCGGGGTTGGAGTCTATGCAGAAATTTTTTGGATAAGCAACACAAGATGGTTTTTTTGGGGGGGTACAAGGCTTGAAGGGCTTGTAAGGCACTGCGAGAGTCTGAGTATATGATAAATTTTTTTTCACTATTGAAAAAATGAATTCGAGAGAGCCCTCAGAATCGCTAACAGCTCTGCCGTAAACGCGGAGGCAAGCGGGGGAAAGATTGGGTGAGGCTGCAATCAGTAAAAACTGCAGAAGCGCCAATTCCGTCATCCAGTTTAGATCCATCAGATTCAACAGATCTGTCTATAACTCTTATGATGATTGTTGGGTTGAGTATCTTTGGGAGGGGGTTGACATCCTTTTCTTGAATGGTACGAGAAATCCGCCGTTCCCGACATGGATGTGTCTCAAATCCAGGGGTAAGGGGAAAATCTCGAAGAAGAGTAATGAGACGTGGTGGGTGAGGTACAATAGAAGCTCATACAGCATCCACGACTAAATCATCTCAGAAGGTATGGGCTAGAGAGGAATCCACATCAGCTGCTGTCGATTACACTAATCTAGAGGTAACAATAGCCGTCACAGAGTGAGCCGGATCGTGGATCATCGTGTTGGTGGTGAGTTTCTTCATTAGTGCCTTCAGCGTGAAGAGTGTGGGTCATCTCAGACACTGGAACAAAGCTGCGGACAGCAACGGTGGAGGATGTCTGCTTCAATAAAAAATGAGAGCTGAGTCAAGGCGGCTGATGATTCACTTATCCTCTTCATCTGATGTTGAACTCAATGAGATGGCAAAATTAGGGAGAGTGAAAGACTCATCTGGAGGTACTGTTGTTACTTCCAAAGGTAAGGATCATGTGTCGTTTATGTTGTTGATACCGGCGAGTTCAGGTACTCGCGCGTCCTTACGGGTGTCCTCCCGTTCCCTAGAGTGGGGAGGTTCACAAAAACATGAATCGATCGTAATATTCACACACGAATCCGGATAAGTTTCAGAATCACTAGCACAGGGGAGAGTGGATTGCTTGGTCACTGTAATGTCCGTTATGGAGTTTCAAGAAGTAATTGTGAAACATTGGTGACACCCATGCCACGAGCATGCGGAGAACGACGGGCCCGTTTAGAAGAAACTGTGAGAGTTACAGATGGTTTGTAAGTAGAGGATTTCAAAAAGTCGGAAGTCCGATATTGATAGAAATTGGCCCGTCGTTGAGGTAGGGATCCATCACCATGAGAGATGTGACTATTTAGAGAGTGACCTGGAACTTTCCCGGAGAAGACTGGTGCTGATCTCTTACGGGAAAGTCGCTTTCCATTGGTACCAGAAGAAGCACTTTGTGCGGTAGATGATGAGGAGAGCGATTCCAGCGAAGGAGATTGTGCGGGTGGTAGGGATTGTAGATGTCAGCGAGACATTCTCCGCAGGTCAAAACCGTTTGGTCAGGAGTCTAGTATGAATGCGGGTCATGGCGGAGGTGGCAGGAGGGCAGTTTACTCTTAGTGAAGAAGGTGATGGGCAGCTGTGTTGAAGAACAGGAACCTCCATCACGTTAGTGTGTCAAAATCGGGTTTGGTAGTCGGAATGGGTGATGTCAAGCCTTGAGGACTTTCCAAATTCCGTACAAGGGAGCGGTTTGTAATGCTAGGGGTATGCGTTGCTGTCTTAGGAACAGAAAGGGGAAGATGAGACAATTTTTCCTTTGCTAGGGGCGTCGCCTAACGACGATCAAGTTTGTGAAAGAACACTTCTCTAAGGTTTCCTTCTCCAAGTAAAGAAGGGGCAGTGGACAGACGAGGCAGAATGTGGACTCTTGCAGTTCGGACAATAAGGAAGGTTATCACAAATGGAGTGGAGAAAACTTCCATATTGTGAACAAATGGTTTGTGGGGATCTATTTTTTGGGATAGCCAAATTTATGGCATTTGAAACACCTCCTGGGGAAGGGGATGTAAGTTCGAACCATTTGCAAAGTAAAACTTAAGTTTAAATTTGGTTGGAAGGAATGGCATGCTGAATGTAAGTACAGTAAGAGGCGAGGGTTTGGCATTGAAGGGGTCTCCTTGTTAAGGGAAACCCCTAGACATTTCTGATCGGCATGTTTTTACTTTGAAGATGAAGAAGGATATCTTCCGTTCTATCCGAACGGAAATATGGAGCGTATCTAGTACCTTTCGATGTATTACGGGCATCATATGGTTTGAATATAATAGAGATTTACCCCAAATGGGAAAGAGAGGCCAGTATTGGCACTTAGCTCTGCGTTCTGGAGGCGGCACGGACCATAATGGATCCATTCCTCACTGGTGTCGCCTGTGCCTCATGAGTGCGGAGCTGCCTCCAACGCGTCACTGAGAACAAAGTAACTGCTAGCCGTCAGTGGTTGGGACGTAATGGAATTTACCTATATAAATATAAAGGGGGGCTGGCCTTTGAGTACTCAGCAATTATGGGATGAGAAAACCGGGAGCTTTAAAAACTATTCTTGAAGCGTTCTTTTTTGGGAACGTGGATGGTCGTGGTTAGAGCGACCGGTTACTGTTAACTCAGCGACGCGGATCCAGTTTCGAATCCCGCTGATGGAGAGTAAAATCTCCTTTGACTCATTCAGTTCAAATTATTTAAGTTACTGGGGGCTTGGATGGAGAGGAAGGTGATACGAAAGGAAGTAGGTAAAATTAAGAGCGAGAAGTTAAGTGAACAAGACAATATGGATAAGTATGTAAGAGCGCTCGCTAGTAAATCGGTTGAATGTGAACAAGTTGATACTGAACAAATCTGGGGGCAAATGAAGGAAGCAATTGTTGTCGGTAGTGCAAAGGAAGTGTTTGGATGTGCTAAAGTAGGAGAATGAGTCACAGGAATGGTGGAATGAAGAGGTGGTTGAATGTGGGAAGTGTGCAAAAGAAGCGTGGTTGAATGTACTAAAAGCAAATGATGAAGTCTCAAAGAAAGATGTTGAATTATATAAGGAGGAAAAAGAAATACTAAAGGCATACGTGGAGAAACAGTAAATGAATGTAGTTTGAAGGAGGGGATGAATGTGGGGACTTACAAGGAATAGGAAGCTCTTCTGAAGAAGCGAAAGGAACAGAATAAGGGAATTCACTAGACAATGAATAGATGGTGCTTTTGTAACTGACAGGATGGATGTGGAGGGAATGTAACCTTTTATTATATTAAGGGTAACAGCTATTAACAGTAATGTGAAGAGATAGTGAATGTGTGTGGGTTTGATGATGCAAGAAGGAATAGGTATTTTGGGGATGAGGTTTATTAAAGAGGAGTGCAATGGTAGAGTTGAAAAAGGTAAATGGGCAGGCATAGATGAAATTACTGGTGAAATGATCAAGAACGGAGTGAAGATGGTGATTGATTGACTAAAGTTGTGTAACAAAGTTTATGGAGGTAGTTCCAAGGATTGGAGGAGAGTGGTAATATTACCCTTATATGGATGAGGTAAAAACTGTAGAAATTATAGGAATTAGTTTTTATTGTTGTAGGGAAGGTATATAAATCCTGGTTTTTTGAAAGTATGTCGAGTGACTGAAGGACTGATTGGTGAAGAACAAGGCAGGTTTAGAAGTGATAGAGGATTTTTCCAATTTTTACATAGAAAACAATTATTGAGAAAATGAGGGAGAAGAAGAATAAATTGTATTTAGTTTATGGATTTGCAACAGGCGTATGATAGGGTTAATAAAGCTTTATGGCAAGTGTTAGTGATATATGGTGTTGGTGGTAGTCTGAATGGAATCAAAGTACAGATGACGATATTGAAGCAAGAATAAATGGTGTCAATGGTGAATTGGTTTAGGATTAATAGGAGTGTGAGACAGGGCTGTGTTATGTCTCCTTAGTTCTGTCAATTTGTATATGGATGGGCTATGAAAGAATTGGAGGGGGAGGGTGGCAGGGAAAGCTAGAATGATGAATGAGATGAGTGAGGGTGCCCTACCTATTATATGTGTGGACAGATTTTGGCTGTGTATCGAATCTAAAGAGAGGCTGAGAGGATTGGTAGAGAGATTTGGCAGGGTGTGTAAAAGGAGTGGGTTGAAAGCAAGAGGTTATGGTTGTGGAGGACAGTCCTGTGTGAAGTTATGTTAGATGGTGAGCAGCTGAAACAAGTGTCTGAGCTTAAATATATAGGGTATATGTTGGATGAGAAGGAAACTGACGATGCAGAGGTAGTAGGAAAGTTGTGAATGGTATAAAGGTGGTTGGTTATTAAATCGTTGGTGAAATGTAAAGGGACTAAGCCCTGAGTGTGCTAGGTCTTACATGAGGGTATGTTACCTGTGTTATTGTATAGCAGTGAGACTATGGTCTGAATAAGAATATAGACCTAAAGTTCAATGTGTTCAGATGGACAATCTTAGGGGTGTGTTGAGTGTAGAATGATAAAATGAGGAATGAACATTAGAGAGTTGTGTGGTAAATAAAGGGGCAATAGAATAAATGAAAAAGTATGTTGAGAGATACTTAATAAATGAAAAGATGAATGATATTTGCTGGTTAAGTGATTACAGTGGCGAAAAAAATAGAACTGACCGGCTGGGGAGACCGAAGAAAAGTGGATTGAGTCAGTAAACGAATGTTTGGAAGGAGAGATATGATTGGGAGAGGTTGAAGAAAGGTACCAGAGTGAATATGGGTCAGTGAGGTGGGGAGTGGTTAGCCCATCAAATAAGGGATGAACCCCTTTTACGCATTGACGATCTACTATAGTGAGAGTCCATCGTTGTCCTATGAAGCTCTAGGGTATTTTCTGACCGCGACGAGTTCTCACTAATGGTACAGAGGAAGTGTAAGGCTGGGCTTTCTTTTCGACTTTTGGCATGTGTCATTCTCTTCTACTGCTTTTCTTTTCTTGATGCATGCACGCACTACCCCATTGAGGAACCACTGTTGACAGGGAATATAAGAGATAAGACGAAACCGAAACTCTCCACAAACTGAGACCAAACGGTAGCTTGTGGTAATGGGTGGTTAAAGTTCGACTATGAGGGGAGAGGGGAGGCAGACCGCCTGGCGCGGAGACTCCTTGGGATTTCTGGTGCACGGTTTCAAAAACTTGTGCCGAGCCATCATAGACTTTTCTGTCTAAGAAGGTAGATCCCAGCAATAGAGTCTCTGTCTAGGACTAGAGGCTGGAGGAAAGAAGAGCCAACTAGCTCATCAAAAAGGGCGTCAAAGCTCCTATTGGTCTTTGGTCCAAAGATGGCCAGGGTTAGGTCGAGTTGGGAGATCGACAGATGGTGAGGTTCACCTTTTTTGGAACCTTAACTTTCTTTTTTTGATTTCTTCATATAAGAAACTTTTCCCATAACAACCATAACTCAATAGATAAACACAAATACAACAAAAACCAATGATAAATATAAAAAAATAAGCGTCCTGAGAGCATAACCACGGAAACTGCTCCCATCACACGTCCAGAGCTCAAATCCTCCTCCCCAGAAACCCTACCCTGTGGAGTGGGCTGTCGGAGTTGCCTCTGCTAGCCAAGGTTCGGGTCCCCTACAAGAGTTGGCTAGGAGAAAGGCGTGAACAACCTGTTTTTGACCTGTACCTTCACCCACTTGGGAAGGAGGTAAAGTTGGTCACATGATACACAAAATGACAGCAGCTCGATAGCAACCAGTTCAGGAGGGAATGGGGAACGACTCTCATAAAAGAGACCAGGAATATGTATGGTAGTACATACATAAAATGAAGGGATAGTAATTGGGGAATTTACGAGGAATAAGAACGATAAGAATAAATACAAAATAAAAACAGCTTAAAAAATCTATAAGAACAAGAAAATAATAATCATAAAAACAATGAAACAAAACATAACTAGCTACTAATAATAAAAACAAAAATTAAAAAACAATTAATAATAATAATAATAATAATAATAATAATAATAATAATAATAATAATAATAATAATAATAAAATGGAGCGAAGAATTAATGTTTAATATTAATAGTAGAGCGAGGCAGGGATGTGCAATGTCTAAATGGCTATTTAATCTATAGTATATGGATGGAGTGTTGAAAGAATTAGAGGTAGGGATATTAGGAAGGAGAGGGTATTAGACTGAATGAATGGAAGGAAGTGTAGGGTGCCTGCTTATTGCACAAGATTTGGTTTTGTGTGATGAATCTGAAAAAAGTCTGAGAGGAATGGTAGAGAAGTTTGGTAGGGTGTGTAATAGGAAGGGTTTGAAAGTAAATGTGATATGAGGGTGCTATGGTGTTAAAGATATGGTCTGCAAACTGCTGATGGTGAACAATTGTGAACAAGCATCTGAGTTTTAAATATTTGTGTTATATGTTGATGAAAGGAACGACGATGCAGGGCAGCAGAAAGTTTGCAATTTGTTGGAAGGGAGGTTGGTAAATAAATCCTTAGCAATGTAAAGGACCAAGTCCGGAGTACGCTAGGGTCTTACCGGAATTTTGTTACCGGTGTTAATGTATAGTAATGAAAATATGGTGTGGAATAAGAGTGGAATAAGAGTGGATCTAAGGAGCAATCTGTTCAGGTGGATAATTTTAGGGGCGTGTTAGAAATGAGGAATGAACGTGTTAGAGAGTTGTGTGCTTTAAAGAAAGGCGTAAATGAAAGAATAAATAAACGTGTGTGTATTGAGATGGTTTAGTCATATGAAAAGAGTGGATGATAGTCGGTTGATTAAATGGATGTATAGTGGTGAGTGTACTGGGAATCGACATGCTTTGAGACCTAAGAAAAAGTGGGTTGAGTCAGTAAAGGAATGTCTGAAGGAAAGGAATGCGAGTTTGTCACAGGCGAGAAGAAAGGTGCATAATAACAGGAGGGAATGGCGTTTTTTTTTGTGAGGAGGTATGGTTATGAGCCTGACCCAGGGAATGAACCCTACATTGATGAGATACCACAGTGAGAGTTCGTCGAGTCTTGTGAAGTCCTACGGTGGATATTTTTTACTGCAACAAGCTCTCAGACTGAGAGCTTGTTGCAGTAGGTGAGAGCCTCTCACCTAAAGTTATGGAGGGAATGGTAAGGGGGGGGGGGGGTTTACCCCTTCTCTAGCCCTGCAACTATTTAACGTTAGGATCTGTTAACTAGGCAAATATACCGTTTCTCAAAACAAGCTGTTACATTTTTTAAAATTGCTATTACTCCAAATAATATTAAAAATAATGAAGAATAATATAAATAATAATAATAATAATAATAATAATAATAATAATAATAATAATAATAATAATAATAATAATTATAATAATATAGCATAAAACTTAAGAGGGAGAATTACAAACAAAAAGAGAGGGGCTAAAATCAAACAAAAGCACTAACGCATGTCTCCGCAGATACAATTCGAAAAAGGAAGCCGAGCGCCTCACCACAAGGTTTACATTAACTTGTAAGAAATTCCTACCCTGGGGCGATTCCTGGCAACATGGCAAAAGAACTTCAATAATCTAATGTGAAATATCATATTCAGTGAATCAATGTAGATTGATAAAGAAAAGTGAAGAAAGTACGAATGAGGTTCAAAGACAGAAGAATCTTTCACAACATGGGCCAGTTGCTCATGCGGTGGAACAGTGTGGAGGAGAGAAAAACACTGTCTACATAGTACCTCAAAAAAAGGGGTCATGTTAGGAGAATGTGACTAACTGCTAAGGGAACATCACGGAAGCAAAATGCGCATCTTTGTGGAGTATTATGAGAAATTAAATAACTATGGGTGAGGTTCGTGTTGACAATCCTAGACGAGGAAGAGCATCTTCCTGCAGACAATTGCTGTTTTAGGAGGATTTCTAGTCACCAAGATATGGCCTAACTATATAGAGTTAACTGGAGTCAGAGGAACTGGACCAAAATAATAACACAAATAGATAGTTCTACCCAGTGAGGTGTCTCAATGGCATTGTGGCTGGGAGATACATTGAAGAACAGCTATGAACCAAGAAGGGATGCTTGGCCTCTGTCTTGCTCTTCCACTAATCTATTCTGGTTCCGTGCATGATGCGAACCCTACCCTCATCTGTGGGGACTTGTAAGGAGAATAAAGAAAGAAATTGCCATTTTAGGGACCTGAATAGGAACTTCTTGCTAAGATTAGCATCGGAAATTATTTTGCAACAACATTAGAATATACTACACAGGAAACACATTGAAAATCCTCAGACGTGTCCAAGAAGAAAAAAATATACACAAGTAAACCTAGGTATATTGTGCTTCTGGAATCAGCAAAACCTCCAAACATACAAAAATAATGAAGGTTAAACAAAATTTACTATCTGGAAGGATTTTAAGTATCTTCAAAATATTTTAAAAAATAATTTTTTTTCCTAAATACCTAAAAAATTACTTTATCAGAGATTCAATATATATAATCCATATTAGATTTATGTCTTTGTCCAGCAGGTTTCTGAAGGTGTGAACTTCAGCCAAAAGGGATTCCTCAGAGGTAAAGTAGTTAATATTGCTTCACGCATTTACTTTAATTGAAAATTAAAACTTAAGAAGTCACCCAAGTTGCGTTCCATAAATTTTTAAGAAATAAGAAATGGCAATTTCTTCTAATGTAAAATAGTTTACCCACTAAGAAGATTACCCAATCCTTATACCCCAAAGATATACATTTGCATTTAAAAAATTAAAAATAAAAAATAACATTCATTGTACCCTTTATTTCCATTTTGCTTTAATTTCTTAGAGCAACCTCTTGATACACAGACTCGAAATTATCCTTGAAGAAATAATCTTCTCTTCTGAGTTCAAAGCTCTATTTCCGAGAAGGCGTCTTTCGTCTTACTCAAAATTCCGTCTCAATGCCGCGAGTAATTTTTCTCTCTTTTTCCTGAGACTGTAATAAGATTCCTTTAAAAACGACGAGAAAAAACATGCTTAAACCAAATTGCAAAATAACAAAGAAATTTGCAACTGGCAATATTGATTTCTTATTGATTATAAGAAACTTTTTTAATTCTTCCAAGAATTGTGGCATACCGCTTTATTTCATATTAAAATCATGGTTTAAATGAAAATTCAATAAAATTAAAGGTAACTTGAGAATGAATTTGCGTGAAGTTGTATGGTAAGAAGAATAGTATTTGTTAAATTTTTCATTATTTAATCAACAATTTTTTGTTGTAGAACAAAGCTTACAGATAAGTTTATTTTTTTGAATCTTGTCAATTATATTTTTGAATAAAGGTCTTTTTGGGAGTTGTGTTTTATAAGCGGCAGCCTTGCTTCACTAAATGACATCTCTATTTCTGATCTTTAGGACATTAAATGGAGGAATACTGATATCATTTAGATGAAATGAAGAGATGTTATGTGATCTAAGAAGAATTCTTGTGAGGATAAAGTAAACAGAAGTGCTAGTAAAAACAATACAATATGTTCAGCATTACCAGAAATTGAACTTTAGTATCAATTTATTGTTATTGTTTGATTTCTTTTGCCAAATAAAAAAAATTATTCTTAAAGTGAAACAGACACCCTCATTGATAATTTTTAAGAAGATTCGTATCAACCTTGTATTTCCATGAACGTGGTTTTGCGTATCCGGTGATGAGCATTTTATTATTAGGAGGCCAATTTTGACCTTAAGCTCATATTTATTTATGAAATTGACTCTTCAGAAGAATATTAGATTCAAATCAATATATATCGAAAAACTAAGGTAGAAGGATGATTGTAGAGAAAGACGGGTTCTGAATAGAGTTACTAGAGAGAAAGAATAGAATGATAATAGATTATTGTGGTAAGGGGAGAAGAAGAAGAAAGAAGGACAATTCCCCGATTGAGAAGTGAAGAATGAAAGGAAGAAGAAGAAGAAGAAGAAGCAAGTGAAAGGAAAGAGAAAGAACAAGAGAGAGGCAAGAAAGGAAAAGAAGAGATGAAGCAAGAGAGATTAAGAGGAAGACGAAGGAGAGAAGGAAAGGAAAAGGAAAGGAAAGGAAAGCTCACAGAGAAAAGGGAAGAAGAAGGAAGAAGAAAGAGGAGAAGGAAGGGAAGAAGAAGAGGAAGAATAGAAGAAAGAAGAGAGAAGAAGAAGAGAAAGAGAATTAGACAAGAAGAGAAAAGAGAAAGAAAGAGAAGAAAGAACACGAGAAATGAGAAGAACAAGTAAAGAGAACGAGTAAGAAAGAGTAAGAGGAGAGAGAGGCATAAAGCAAGAGAAAGAGCAGAGGAGAAGAGAAGGGAAGAAGGAAGAGGAAAGAAGAAGAGAAGAAGCAAAGAGAGAAAGAAAGAAAATCCGAAAGGAAGCAGAAAGAGAGAAGAGGAAAAGAAGGAAGAAAAAAGGAAAGAGGAAAGAAGAAGTAGAGAGAAAAAGAAGAAATGAGAAGAAGAAGAAGAAGAAAAGAAAGGAAGAAGAGAAGGAGAAGAAGCACGAAGAAGAGAAGAGGAGAAGAAAGAGGAAGAAAAGGAAAGAAGAAGAAGAGCAGAAACGAGAAGAACAGAGGAAGGACGAGGACAGGACGAAGGAAGAAAGACAGGAAGAGCAAGAAGAAAAGGAGAGAAGGGAAAAGAGCAAGGAAGGAAGCCTAGAATCAGAGGGCAAAGAAAGAAGAGAAAGTACGTAATTTATTGTTTAATTATATGTAACGCCTCCGAAAGAAGCAAAAGAAGAAGTAAAGAAGAAGAAGTAAGAAGTAAGAAGAAAGACAGACGAAGAGAAGAAGAGAAGAAAAAAGAAGAAAAGTAAGAAGAAAGTATAATTTAGGAAAAAAGAAGAAGACAGAAGAAGAAGAAAGAAGTAAGAAGAAGAAGAAGAAGAAGAAGAAGAAGAAGAAAGAAGAAGAAGAAGAAGAGAAGAAGGAGAAGAAGAAGCACTTAGATTCAGCAGAAGAATGCTAGAAAGCAGAGGACTAAGAATGATAGAGAAGAAAAAGTCGTGGAGTAAGAGCATTGATTAATTATGAAAGCCATTCTGGGGATCTGTGATAAGATTTATAATGAGATGTTTGCACTTCTTTCTCTAATAACTTAAGAATGGAGGGGATGAGATTCAATGTCAATGAATGAATAAAATTTTGAAGTGATAGAACGATCTAATTAGAAGGCTGAGACCCAAAAGGGGGAGGGGTCCCTCTTCTTGGACTGCGAGATTGGACGACGTGCACATTCCGCATGGAGAAGGAGCGTCAAAATAGGTTTTACCAAGCCAGAGCTGCAAGTCTTGGTAAGAACAAGTTTGACAAACCATACAAATTATTAATTGGACTGTAGGCTCAGAGTGACTCATATATGTAGTGATATATATATATATATATATAATACTTAATATATATATAGGTTAAATATAGAAAGAATATATATATAATATAGCAGTATATATATTATAGTAAATATATTATATATATATAGAAGCTAGTATGGTGTAATATAGTTAATATATATAGTAAATGAGTAATAATTATATATAAATTACTATATTTATATATAGTACTATATTTATATAATATAGAAGGTATAATATGATATAGTAATATATAGTATACAGAGATATATATATTATATACCGTATAGATATATATATATAATATATCACTGAATATATAATAGAGTATATATATATATATTATATATACTTAATAATAATATTATATATATATATATAGTAATAGTATTAAGCTTGCAGAAAATAGTATATGAAAAATAGTATATTATTATATATGTAAAAGTTACCACTTAACCGGTCAAAATTCAGCCTTTTTTTTAATGAATCATGAAAATCAAACATTTGAAGTTACAATCGTTTATAATTAATAGTTTTCTCACGAATTGTAGAGTTTCGCTAGAAATGATTTTAGAGATAAATGAAGAATAGAATAAAGAAAGATGATTGAAAGTAAATATTTTATAAATTTTTTGAAAATTCCATTTTCAAAAAATTTATTTTTGGGGGAAAACCGGTCATTAAATATAATTAGGTTTGTGATTGATTCGACTAACTCTATATTATGTTAAAATGTTAAAATAAGATTTTAAAAGAATTATAAAGTTAATCATAGCATTTAAATTCGATAGAAACTTTTCTGTGTTATATTTTAGTAACATTTTGAAAATAGCGTTGAAAGTAATTTGTTAGAAGAATGTTGAAATTCGTATTTTTTGTTCTTATGACCGTATTTCTTCGTGAAAATATTGAAAAAAAAAAAAAAGTTGTGATGACAAACCATTTTAACGTTTAGGTGAATTCTCTAATAATATAATATTGCCCCACTTTTAAGAAGAATAGGCACTTTATATTAACGGAGTAAATGACTATGTACGCAACATCTTCACAAACTTGTTGAACAAAAAAAAATATATACAAAATATATAATAATTTAGAAATTATCTATCAATTTTAAATAGATTTTTAATTAATATATAATAATCACATAATTAATATATAATTAATAATGAATCAATAATAATTAATAATAATAAGATTGAAAATAATAAAATAATGAAATATTACCGGTGTTATTAACAAAATACGGCGCGCGACTTTATATTATGAGTATTAC
>JABUQX010111713.1:7500-41423 GCA_015478945.1 Trachelipus rathkii | reverse complement strand
GGCTGCGTCCTTCCAACAGACATGCGTGCTGGTGGGGGATAAGCCCTACATGGGAGAATGCCCGAAATAAAAAAAAAATAAATTTCAAAAGAAGAAAGACTATGCAAATTCAGATAAATTATGGTTCAGCGAAAAGAGATGTTCTAAAGCTAGACCATTATGGTAACTCGAGAACGCAGCACGTACAGTAAAAACAAATTTATATATTTTGGAATCAGCGGAAAAACTAATCTGAAGATGTTTTTTTCTTTTGTGTTGTTTTTTTTTTTTTTTTTTTTGCATTATTTTCTTTCGGAAATGAATTAAAAAAAAAAAAGTTGTCCCCCATGTTAGGGGCCGCGGTTCGAGCCGTACTCTGAAAGATCACAAAATTATGCGTGTGGAGAAGGGAGGAGAGCATAAAAAGGCGAAATAGTTTCTACTTTTGTACACGCTTATTATTTTCGATTCAATACTCTGTAAATAATTAACTTGAAAATTTTTTTACCCTAATTTGGAAAGACATTTTTTTAACAAGAAAAAATTCCATTTAGTTTCAACGTAGGCATTTAAAAAAAAAAAGCGAGGAAAAAAAAACGATATTGGCCATTCCCACTAGGGTATATAAATATTATATTTTATTGGTTTATAATATATAGATATAAAGAAAACATTTTTGTCCTATAACTTTAACCTGTTATTATATTTGAATATTTTATATTATAATATTAATATATATAATTTAATTGATTATATAGTATTTATATTTATATAATAATTAAGTAATATATTATATATATATGAGTTATTTATATATATATATTATAGTATAATAATACTAACTAGATTATCTTTAGTGAACTTTTATTTATATATCTCTGGAGTTAGGGGGGGTTTGACGAAGCTACAGGGAAATATCTCCTTGGTTATCCGGCGAACAAGCTAACTCACGAGTCATTTAGGTCGTGAGACACCAAATTAAGAAAAAAGCCAAAATGCATTTTGTAGTATCCCTACCAACTGTCACTCCGCCACCCGGCTTCTCCTGGTATTAAATTTATTTTTCAAACCTGCAACGCCCCTGTGGGGCAGAGGTGGGAAAAATGGGTTTATTCCTCGATACCGCTCAACTTTAGCTGAATCGAGGGGCCGAAACCCTGAATCAATAAATTTAACTTACATTTATTAGTAGGGAAAACGTACATAAAATTATAAGTTAGTTGTATTGAGACTTATATTGATAAAGGTGATTATATAGTATTATAAAGTATCTATAATGAGGTGAGGATGATCTCTCTTTTAAGGTGGAGATAGTTACTTAGTCTATACTAGCGGTGGACGACTATAGTTATATTGAGTAATAGGGAATAGTTGACGGTCCCATCCTTGTACGTTTATATTATTACTATATAAGTATATATAAAAACTATTTTATATATTACTTTATATTTAAATTTTTTTAGATAAATAAAGGTCTTTAGTTTCACCTATATTATTTCATTCATAATATACACTTAACCCGGCGGTTGCGTGTCTTCTATACCCCTTTATTATATATATACGTATAATATTATACTTATAGTAAATTTATTGCTGTGTATTTGAGGGTAAGTGTGGAAAAAAACATATTGGATAAGTTTTGTAAGGGACGCTGATTTATATCATTTTTAATAGAAGAATATTTCCGTAATTGACTAATTGGAATCATATGAAAAAATAGAGAAGGGAAGTGGGTTTTACGGGTGGAGTTAAAGTAAGACGCCGAGTCCCCACGTACCGCGAGGGGGAAATTAGAAGAATTGGGGGGAACGGCGGGAATACCCACCACCAAAGAGAGAAACCAACAAAATAACCTTTTTGGCAAACAGGTTACAATAGTTGGCGATTTAAAGCTATAGCTTTTTTAGGAAGAAAACTTTCATAAAACTTATTTTTTTAAAAAAAAATTCAGATTGGGGAGCAAAAAAATGAAAAAAACCTTTTAAAAAAATTGGGGGGAAAAACATTCGAAAAAAAAACTTAGTCTAAAATTAGTATTTAACTTTGGGCAAACTCTTTCAGGTCTAAAAAATTTATGTCATTTTGGGAATTTAAAAGGGGGAATTTTCGGTAAAAAAAGCCGCTCTTAAAATTTACGGCTTTACATTAAAAGGACATTCTTGTTCATTTTACTTATTTGTTTTTTTTAACCTTTCTTTACATTTTCTTTAATTTTATTAATTTTATCTTGAAAATATTAAAAGTATAAAAAAAATTTATATAATTATTTGTTCACTGTATTAATTCCTAACTATTATTTTTTAATTATTATCTACTATAAATATAATTGGGTATTTATTATATTATATTATCTTAACTTAGTATATAATAATATTAATATATATATATTTAATATTAATATATATATTATATATATATTATTAGTTTTAATATATATAGTTAGTACTCGTAAATTATAATATTATATATACTATTATTGTTTGTGGCTGCATGTATGTCGCGGCAAGCGGTTTATAGTAAAATTTTCTAAATCTTTACAAAAACCCTACCTTAAATTCATTCACATATTTTTTGTCCAAAAAAATTTTTTTCATTCCCCTTAAATTTGACAACAATTTCGAAATTGAAGTTTTTTCTATTTCAAAAAATATTCTCATTTCCGACCTTTGGCGAAAAATCATTAGGGCTTGTATCGTTATGGGTAAACTGAATAACATTGTGTTAATTTTTTTTTTTTTCACCGTGGTGATTGGGTTATTTTTATTTTACGTTGTTTATTATTTACAATAAGATCTTTCAAATTTACCAAACATTTAAACGTGAGGACGGAACACTTATTTGAAACTTTACTTTTTAAGGAACTTGCATAAATGATATATAATATAATTAAATATATAAATATATATATTATAATATTTTAATTATGAATTATTAATAATATAATATTAATTTTAATAGATTATATTATTAATATATATAAATTAAATTAATATTAATATTAATTTATATAAAATATATTATAATATATATATTATTATATAAGAGATATTATATATAATAATATAATATTATATATTATTTTACCCCCACTGACCCCATTATTTAAAAAAAACATCCATTATTTTCTCATTATAGAATTTTTATATAATTTATATAATTAATATAGTAATATTAATATATTTAAGTTATTATTATATACGAGTATATTATTATAATTAATTAAGATATTTCATTAAAGTTAAATATTAATATTTATATATATTAACATATATTATATATATTTTTAATATATAATATTATATTAATATTATATATTATATAGATATATTTAACGTTCGCACCTTTGCCACGGGGGACCATTAGCCCTTATATTTATTTAGGGGTATAACTATCTCTTAGGTAAGTTATTTGCTTGTTTTACTGAAATCAGGAAGGTGGAGGTCCAGGGGGGATCACCCCTAGTTCACAAAATACCTGGCCTTTTTACTGGGGGGGGGAGACCTATTTATCCGGTAGTTTTTTATTCTTATATTTCCATCATCACTTTTTCCATTTAAAGGGTACACCAAAGGAACACCTTATAAAACCCTGGACCCAGTATGTTGGGAAGGGGGGACCTGTCGGCCTTTTAATCTCCCAATCATGTTATGTATTACCCAAGGGGTCTTCATGGATGGGGGCTTATTTCTTGTGGGGTGCCCTTCTTGGCCATTTTTTTTTCATTCAAGGGTGATATATAAGGTTGATTATTTATTTATATATTATATATATTAATATATATATATATTTTAACTGTGTTCTTTTAATATATATTAATTATAAATGAAAATAATTAATAGAAATATCATATAATTTTATTAATTAATATAATAGATATAATATTAAATTTATAAATTATATAATATTGAGTGGTATATATATTTTATTATTTACATATTTAATATAATTTATATATTTACTCATTATAACGTAATATTATTGTATTATTTTTGTGATATTTAAAAAAATTAATTAATAATGATATATTAAATTTATTTATTTTATGTACTAATTTTTTTAATATGAAGCTGTTTTATTACTATATTTTAATTAATATTGTACATAAAGGTATAGTTATTAGTTAAACAACTTTAATATTATAAATTATTTTATATATTAATTTATTTATGCTCAGATATAATAGGCTATAGATTATGATTAATATAGTATATATATAGTTGAGGACGTAATAAATATTAAATATATAAATTTAATATTATATTATTAAAACAAAGGTGAGATAACACCGATTGTGAAAAAATTGTTAAGGCCCCGAATATGGTCTTTAATAGAAAAGAGGGGAAAAGGGGAAAGAAGGGAAATTAAAGGAGGAAGGGAAGAGGAAAAGGAGAAAAGGAGAAAAAAAGAAAGAAGAAGAGGAGGGAGGGGAAAAGGGAAAAGAAGTAAAAGGTCAAAAAGAAAGAAGGGAATTCATTTAGGAGGATATTGATTTTTAAAAGAAAAGTGATAGAGAGGGAAAGAGGGGGAAAAAAGAAAAAAAATGTAATGTAAAAAAAATTTCTCTTAAATATATAACTGAAGGCAATTTTTTTTTGTACGACTTGGAAATTGTTTCTTCCCTCCTGTTATTGTTTACAGGGGGGAATTTTTGTTTCGCTAAACGCGGGGGGAATTTCCATTTTACATCGCGGGGGAGTCTTCTTCGAAATTATTCTTGGTCTTAAAAAGCGAAGGGGGGAATCGGCATTTACAATCAAGATTGGCCTACCTTACGATTTTATTTAACAGTACCCGCTACTTTTCCCTTACGAAAAAGCTTTCGCGGATAATTAATTAAATTATAAGTGGATTACCGCTCTACCCAACCGCTACTTTTATTTCAAAATACTTTAAAAAAAAGGGCATATTATTAAAATAAATTTTGGAGATAGGAAAAACGGTTTTTTTCCCAAAAAAAAACAAGCAACCAAAAAAATTGGTCGGAATTACACAATTTAAAAAGCCGGCTAAAAAATTAAAAGAAAAAAACCAATCAATTATTAATATTTAAACAAATATATCAATGAATATTAGAAAAAAAAAAAGATACGATTAAGTAAAGATGGGAATTTCAGGGGGTTTTCAGGTAGTATTGGATTGATATAATATAAAGTGTTTATATATAAAATTAATATATAATATATGTAATATATTTTGTATATTATATTATATATTATATATATATATTAATTATATTAGAATTTATAAATAAATAGTATAATTAAATTATTATATATAATATATATATTATTGATATATATTGATGGCGTTTGCCTGTGTTATGTGTGGTAGGTTGTTTCTTTTTTGATTGGGTTTTGTTTTTGTTTTTTTGTGGTGTGTGTTTGTGTAGTGTGTGGTTGGGTGGGTGGGTGTTGTTTGTGTATTGGTGGGGGGTGGAACAAATGGTTTCCGAGAAAACTCAACGTTGGTTTTTGAATTCGTATCCGCCAGGGGCATTTAAAACCCACAAACATTGGGCCAAAAAAAGGGGAAATACCAAAACATTCACCCCTTTTGTATTTAAAAGAAAACAATATTATTTTATATATCCCCATATATAAAAAAAAAAATAAAAATAAAAATAAAAAAAAAAGTTTTCTATTAGGCAAAACAAAAGCACTAAGTAAAAGGGGGAAAATTAGCAAACACTTTGAATTTATGAAATAAAATGTTATAAAATACGTTTGTAATGGATGGTGTGGCAAGAAGTGTAACGGTTGTGTTGTGTTGTGTGGAAAAAGTGATGTTTGTTATTTTGTGTGTAAAAAAAAAAAAGGCCAATGGAATACAAAAAATGATCAGCCTTATTGAGAGGGAAAAAAAAAAAAATCTTGTCAAAATTATTTTTTTCTTCCCGAAAAACTTTTAAAAATAAAAACATCAAAAAACAGAAGAGAAAGAAAAAGGGATTAAAAATTTTGCTGACCGAAAGCATAACAATTTTGAAAGGTGTAAATTGAAGATAGGAAAATTTTTATTCACTTTTTTTATGATGAGAAGGAAAAATAACATTTAAATATTTCTTTTTAATATTAATTTAATATTCAAGTTGACTTTTAATTAAATAATATGATGAAGTTCAATAATACTAGATTTATTTTAAACAATATCTTTTCTTTATATTAAGTTTTCTTAAAAACAAAAAAATTAATTATTTGTATTATTGATAAAATAACTAAATATTATTTAAATTAGTTTAATATATAAATATATTATATATAATTATTATAATTATGATTTATATATATATGAAAACGATTTATAAATAAATTATTTGTATATATATATATTAATTATATTATAATTTATTATACTTTTATTATAAATAATATAATATATAATATTGTAATATATATTAATATAATTGTTATAATTATTAATTTAAGTATAAAATATCTTATTTTAATTATTTAATAATAATACTATATATTATATATATTATTAATAATTTATATTAAATATTTTAACACACTATGGGTAAGCGCTGGATTAACTTTTCTATATATTAAGTATATAACTGTAAACATATATTTTAACCTATGCTAATATAATAAGTAATAATAAATTAATATAATTTATTGTATATTTTACTAAATATATCCATTCTAATTAGTAATTATAATAAAATATTATAATATGTCTATGTATTATTATCATTTTAATTTAGTTAGTATATATAGAAAATACTATAAATTTACTTAAAAATTTAATATATAACGATGAAAATATATAATACCTAACATAAGTTATCAACATAAGTATATTTATTAAGTATTTAGTGTATTATTTAATTGAATATTAATTATATAATTTATAAATTATTCTTTTAGTATTATTAATTTTTTTTAAAAATATATTAATAATATGATGTGCCTATAAAGAATGATTTAAAATTATATTAAATATAGATTACTACTCATTAGGGCTTTTTTTAAATACTATTTATATACTTTATATACTTATTATAATTATTTTTTATATTTATTTATTATATTATATATATTTATATTTTTTTTTACTAGTTATTATATTTTTTAATATAAATTGAATAATATTTTTTTATATTCAGTAATAAGTTAAAATATATAGTATTATATAAATTTAATTTTTCTTGGAAAAAATATAATTTATTTTATTACGTTAATTTTAATTATATATATATATTTATTAAATATTTTTTATATATAATACTTATGTATAATCATAACACGGTGTTTTTATGTTAATTATAAATATTATAATAGGTACCATTAACTACTTAATTAGAGGAATATATACATTAAATAGGAATAATATATAATTATATATATAGTATACTTATTTAGATATATTATTATATATATTAATAATATATTATAAGATATTATTTTTTAAAAAATGGTGTAGCTGGGAGGTCGGGTTCTACGGAAAACGGTAGCTGTTTCTAATTTTAAAAAGGCAGGTTAGAACCGTTTATTTAAAGTTTGTTTCGCCATTTTAACTAAATATTAAATTATAAAAATATAATATATTATATTGATATATATATATTTGATATATATATTAGTATTAATAATAATATATATAATTTTATATGTATTATATAATTATATAATATTTTATTATAAATAATTATATTATAGTATATATAATAATTATTATATAATATATATCTATATTTATTATATATATTTTATTATATAATATATATAAATTATAGAATATTATTATATCTTATTTATTTTAATATAGATTTATATATTTTATTATATTTGATAAATTATACGTTTTATATCCCTTTATTTTATAAATTTATAGGTAGTGCTTTATATCATAATTTTTAAACTTCCGAGTATCCGAGTATATGTATTACTATAATGGATATTTTCATTCTTATTGATAGTGTGCTTAATATAATATATAGTATATTATCATTAAGATTATAAAGGAAATCAGCCTGCCTTACTAAGGAAACTTGAGTTTATCTTTTGGGAAAATTTGAAAAAAAACAAAGAGTTTTAAACTTGCAAGTTACTTGGAAAATTGCTTGAGTCTATCATTAATATGGCAATTTTCAATTGAGTCTGTAAAAATATTATATTAAAAAAAAACCATTAGGGACAACCCAACTAATTATTAACACAAATTTCAAAAAAAACAAATAGTTGAATTTACGGAATGTACTGGAATCCCCATAAGGACAAAACAATAAAAAAATACAATAACGACCATCACAACCAAAAAAAAAAAGTATTGAAGTCTATAGGGAGTATGGACAGCGAGGGGAATATATATTATTAATTATTATATCTCATTTATGTATTATAATGTTATATATCAAGGTTTTTAAATATGGGTTAAATAATAAAATAGAAAGTTTAATATGGATTTTAAGTAATTTAAATATTATTGTTAAAAAGCTCAAATAGGTATATAATATATTATATAGATATATATTAAATATATATATTATATACGAAGTAGATTTTTTCAGATATTTTAGTAATTATTAATCATGTGTATGTCATAAATTTTGTTTTATGCATTTATAAAAATTGAATAATATATATAATTGAATTGATATAAATTAAATTGTAAAATGGAATTAAAATAAATAGTAATTTCATAATTTTTAAGAAATATCTAACTTTTTTGTAATATTTGTTTAAATTTTTCCGAAAAATTTCCATTATTGTCCCCTGCTCCTAAAAAGCCAATATTTATTTATTATTTCTATTATATCATATAATATATGTTAATATAATATTGAAGGCAGTGGGGGGGTTATGTAATTTTTTTCTAAATTCATTAAAAGGTAACACGTCAAAAAAAAATTATTACATAAACAAACTGAGCTTAAAAAAGTTAAAAAAAGAAAAAAAAGCTAAAATTTAAGTTTTATTATTCCCTTATATCTAAAGTGGAATTTTTGGTTTTATTTTTTCAGATAAATTATAAAATAAGTTTATAAATTAATATTTAAATAATTATTTATTAGCAATAACTATAAAATTATAATAAATATAGTATTGGTAATAATTAATATGAATTAATATTAATTATTTCAACATTTTAAAAAACAAACAAAAGAAAGGCCGGACTAAATATTTTACTCTATTATACAAGAATATAATTGGGTCCCTCAGATATGGGGATGTCGATTTTTGGGTTACGATAAAAGTTTTATGTAGTGATAGGGAGGGATCTTTTTGTACTATATTACCTTTACTGATTTGTTGGTGCTACCTAGAGCGCAAATGGGGGATTAGAGGTAACATATACAGTTTGAAGGGAAATGCTAAAAACGTTTGTATTAATAATAGTTAAAATACTAATATATTGTGGACTACTTTTTATTTTAATACGTATATAATAATATAATTTATCTACGTATTATATAATAATTACTATATAAGTATTTTTGAATGTGAGATACTATACTCCTTTATAGTACCTGTATAGGTGTAAATACTACTATAGTGTATATAGTTAATTTTATAAGAAAGTTAATTCACTTCATAGATAATATTTATAATTTCTAGTACTACTATAATATTTTCATTATTATAATTATTAATTATTTAGTATATATATTATATAATATAATATATATTTGATTATAATATATATTATATATTTATATATTATTATATATTATTAATCTATTATTATAGAAACTATACTATGGTTTTGTTGTGTGGTTGGTGTGTGTCTGTGAAGGCGTTGCTGTTTTGGTTCTTAATGGTGCCCCGATTTGTCAGGGAAATGCCTAGTTGTCGTCTGTGTGTGTTGTGTGTGTGTGGGGTTTTGTGATGTTTATGTGTTGGGTGTGGAGGGGGCTTGACTGTTCGGGTGTGTTTGACCTGACCTTTGTTGAGGCAACGCCAATGGAATTGTTAGTTGAGCTCAGATATTTTGTTACCTGACACTTTACCGTTTATATGGGCCTTGTAGATATTTTGTTGGGAAGGGGTGCCAGGTGTAAGCGATCTGTTGTTGGCGAGCTTGACCGGTTATTATAGCATTGAGACCTGTTCCTGTTATTAGGCCAGATGCCCTCTTCGAAGGAAGGGGGTCTTAGCCAGACGGGGAATGCGGACACAAGGAGCGGTGTCGAGCGAATGAGAAAGGGCGGAGTAGCGAAAGCAGGAAAAGAAGCGGAAGAGAGAATGAAGGGAAGCAATGCCAAACGGCGAACATTAGCGACCCGATCCGAGTTTGACCCCCTTATAGGGGAACTATAGACCAAGAGATATTTTATTTAATTAAAGTGCTTGTTTTGAATTGTTATATTTTTTGGGGGGGGGGGGAGGTTTCTATGGTGGAATAAAATATCCTTTTGATCATAATTTTGTGGTTCTGCTCTGGAAGGAAATATAGTTACTTCTTTGACGTGGGGGAGTTATCTGATAACATTTAATTGAATAATTATCGGCTCTTCGCATACGTTCATCAATAGATTATGAAATGGCTGATCCTATTATTTTCAAAAGTCTAAGGATGCAGATCTTATCTTGAGACGACTATTCATTAGAGAATATGAGGAATGAGGATGAGTATTTTAGGTGGAAATTCTGAAGATGTTGATGATGAAAATGTTTTTTAATAAGATCTGGATGATTAGTAATAATTTAATTTTTTGATGTTGATGTTGAAGTACCTATTAATATTAAATTATTATTAAAATACCAAATGCTTGGTTTAGTTCTAAAGATTCTTCACAACCTTTAAGTTATTCCAAAGGGGGGAACATCTTACCAATCAGCGGGTCCAAGGGATGCTTAATCGCCGTAAAGAGGAAATTGTGAGAAGGGATTTTCAATAAAGGATTCATTTATGGGAACGACCTTCGGAAATGGGAAGTCACCCATAATTACATCAATATATCGATTCTCCCCAACCCACCTTTTCTTTGCGGGGGGAAGTCAAGGAGAATATATAGTTCGAGGCCCAATAAAATCAATTATAAAGGTACATGGATTAATTGTACCCTGGAACATACTCATTGTATTGTTCTGTAATAGTATCTTTTAGGTTTACCTAACTTATTATTAATTTATATTCTACTGATCCGCTAGTGGTAGTAATATCAATACTCACCACTATATGTCAGCTTAACCAACACACTAACCACATCAACACACATTCAAGACTACACACACACACTATACGTTTTATACAAATACTTAACATACACACTTAAGTACACGGAGGGACTTCACCGTTAATACTAATAATATATTCACGAGATGAAGAATACATCAGAAAAATACGAAACACTTCCTCTTGGAGGCCTTCGAATCAGGGGCTGAAGGGGGGCGAAAACTTCCCTCTATGTTTTTCCAAAGGCTGTGGCGTTGTCCACAAATTCAAGATTTACCTTTTGAACCTATGGCCGTGACGATTCTTGTCACTTATTTTATGCGGGATTTTAGGGAAAAAAAACGGATTAATGGGCTATATATAAATTTGGTTCGCAAACTTTATACATTTTATGGATAAAAAGGTCTATTATTATTATATACTTGGGATATTCCTTACCGATTTTACTACAATCAAATTTCCTAATATGAATCAAATTTCCAATGTCACAAAAATTTGGGGGCCAATTCTCGCTTCGATAGGTGGAATTATAAACTGATATGGCGAAGCGAAATAAACAACCCCAAAAAACAGATGTGGAAAGATGTTCTCACGAAAGTGTTAAAAGGTATAAAAAGGGTGATTTAATTTCCCGATCCTTCATATACCCCATAGATACGAAAAGAGCCACCTGTAGATATTAGCAAATGATAAAAAATTCTATGTCTTTAATATATTATAAAATAATTTACTTTCTACCGACAAATTATGGACACAAGATGATTAATTTACCCGCCTCATTATTCCTAGACAATTCGCATAACAGTGCGAAGGTTGGACTCGTCATAAGATAACAATACCGTAATTTCTGCATTTGCTTTTAAATACGACTTTGGAGTACTCTCTCCAGGGGTGGGAGTGCGCTATTTTAATTGCTCCGATTCGATATTGTACTAATTCACATCTGTATTGTTGGAGAATCTTGGGCTATCTTCGACATTACAAAGCGCAAGTAAAATCATAATTCGCCAATCCTCTCCAAAACAGAAAAACACACCCGACACCTCCCAACTTAGCGAGCAGGAGGAAGGGAGAAGAGGAGGCATCCACTCTCTCTACTCGACCACAATACGATCTTAAACACTATAATCGTCTCATACAAAACACAACACACACACATCTTATCAAAGGCAATTTAACATATTTATCATCTTAAAATGATTTCATAATGGATTTATAAAAAACACATATTCTCTACTTTATTAGAAGCGAGCGTGCAGAGATCAACTTATCATCAAACACAATAAAGGTAGAAAAATAGCTATAATATTAAGTTTCGATACATTGTTATCTTACCTTAGCATTTTGATAACAACCAAATAATATCTTATAGTCTGAGATATAAAATGAGATAAAAAACAGCGACTTAGTTAAGTGAGACTTATATTTAAAAATATGGTTAGATTTCTTGTCCAAAGAAAAATGGAAGAAGTACAAAAATTGTTATTACTTATAGTGTTCCATTATATCCCTCGTAATTATAAGGATATCTCGCTGAGGTTGTGATAATATGGCGCATTTTCCCTAGTTGACACTTTGCTAGAATATCTCTCGCTCTCAGGTAGTGCAACCCTCACATTTTTACTTTCCAAATTTTTCTCCCTGGGGATTCTAATTAACCATGGACACCTCTCTGATTTAGCCCTGCTGCGTCCGCCCCGAACCCCGCGCCGACTCTTACGCGGGCCACGAAGGATAGCTTTTCTCCCACATTCAGTTCTTACTAATATTTTTATTTTATTAGATGGAGGGGAACGTACTCCTAATGACCAAATTAGTTTACGTTATTGTAGGAGGGGGGGCGGGCCTTGGAGCAAAACAACTTTAAACATCTTTTGATGCTGCCTTGAACCTTTTAAAAATTGCCCTAACATTGGGAGAAAAAAAACAAGGGTCTGGGTTTCTCCAAATTGGGGACTCAAAACAAATTTTCAGTTTCCTCCATTTTTCAAAAAAAAAACCCTCCATTATTTTCTTTATACAAACTTTAATTAATAATTTTAATCTCACACAACACATATCTCCCATAATTCTTGGCCCAAGTTCTTTCTAAATACTCCTTAATATTGTCTTTAAACACTGTGTGCGCGACCATAATTTTTGAAAGAAGGAAGTACACCTCATTTTTTTCTCTTTTCATTCTTAAAACCAACGTCTCCTAGCAAATACGTGGGTTATTTCCTAGATAAGTCGACTTCGAGCGCATACAATAGTTATCTCCTTCTAATTTGCTGCCAGCCGGACCCAGTCAACGAATCTCTTGACATTCGACTCTGCTCTATCATACTGCGCGATATCTATGTGCATTGAGAACCGCTAGCGCTATCCACGGTGCTTTGATTAGCCTTGGCTCCCTACCAATCTATGTGATTGTGGGTTTTAATCCATATCACCCAGGCTCCTTTTCTATAATGAAAAAAATATGGTTGGTTCGAAAGGGGAAATGAGTTGTTGGAAGTGGTTTCCCTAAGCTACCCACCACAAGCCTACTTTCTATGATTAAGAATTATGGTGAGTTTGCTAGTGGAATTCGTATCGCCTAATATTCCAACCATGTATCTCCTGTTTCAGAAATAAGTATCACCTCGGAGAGTCTCGATAGTAGGAGCTTTTCGATAATGATTGATGACTATATTCTTTCAAACTCTAGACGCTGTACGTCTTCACCAAAATCTTTTCCAACGCTCTGCTTATATATGATGTGTCTATTCTCTGTTATTCTAATCGGTGCCTTAAATTTACATCGGGAGAACCACTATTTCTTATCTTCAATTACTCTTGGCAAATTCCGCAACCTCTTCAGTGAGGGAGGGATGTGAGTTGAGATAAAAAACCAACTTCCCCACACAGTGTTCCATTCCTTTTTTTTATTCTTATTTAGTTAAATAGGGTTTTCTGAAAAAACCCATTGGGGCTTGCGCCGGGGGGCTTTGGTTCAATTTTAACTGGTTCTCAATTCTTCTGTGTAAGAAAAAGTTCTGGGAAACCCAAACCCACACGTTCCCACTTATATCATCTTATATATTTCTAGAGTGCGAGAGCGAACCCACGTTAAAAAAAACGGCCAGTGAGTTATTCGGGATCACAACATAAAGTTTATGTCTCACAATGCTTTGTTTAAATTTATACAGGTTCTTTGGCACGTTGCCACATTGGGGCTCCGACACACATGAGGGAGTTCAGTAACTTAATAGTAGTTTATAATACTATTTATCAATAATTATTTATATATCCCTCAGTATATATATATATTAAGTAATTATATAGTATTAACGTATAAATATATATTTAAAATATGAGTATCTTATAGTGACCATGTGAAGTAATGCCATCAAATATTATAATTTTTTATAAGTATATAATATTATTAAAATAGATAAGTTATATAAAAATATACTAAAATTTTAATAATATATTATAGTTTAGCTCCAATAAAACTTTATTATAGAGATAGTTTAATAATATATTAATATATAGTTAAGAATTAAGTAGATGAATATAGTATTTAAAAGTTTGATAAGTATGTATATTAATTTATATATGTATATTAATATTATTAATAAATGATAGTAGCACTTTGTATTCTAATTACCATGTTATAACTTAGTTTGTCCTCTAACAACTCTATAGCTAAGCCTATAAATAGACGACCTAAATTATATTATTGAGTAGTTTAGAATATATTAAGGATACACCCCTGTGATAATTACTGAATATTTAAAAGTTCATTTGAAGGTCTCTCGTAAAAATAAAAAAGTTTTTACTTAATATGTTTTAATGTAAATATGAAACGGGATAACTATCTAATTCAAAATAAAGAGAGAGAAAAAATTGTCTTTCCAACGAGGGGTAGGGCCTCGTAGGGAGATATGCAGTTTAAATTAAGACGATTTTTTTAGGTCGAAAAATTTGAACAAACTAACATAAAAGTAGGAAAAAAAAAAAAGATAAATTAGAAAAAAGAATAAGAAAAAAAAAAAAAATCTATTAGTTATAAGGGTATAATAATAAATTATAACATTATATATCTTTTGGACAACATTGAGGTATTACACTTGGATAGCTGCACATTGCTAAGGGAAATAAAATAAATAGGTGTGGGAAACAAATCCACAGCTCGGTATAGTTACTGACATGTCCCGTAGCTTGTTAATTACGGTCACTCTTTACTCTTTCTCTTTTCTTAACTGCTTTCAACATGCTCGGTCGATCTCATACTCCCAAGGCTCGATCCTTCTGCATCCCCTGCACAGCCCTCCACGCTGTCGCCGCCTCGAGGAGGTGCCGCAGGGGGGCGGTCTCTCCGGACCCTTCAACGGGAATGTTACGGGGTTAGGGGGAGACATATTGTTCACCCACCCCTGCAGGGGAGGGTCTTCCGGAACCCCCGCCTCTTTTGGATTTTGGGTGTGTTTTATCGGCGAGGGGTTTCCACATACGCCCTCTTTAATTCCCCTGTTTACGGAGGTAGTGGATATTAATAAAAATATAAAAAAATAACTATCAATAAATACCGTTATTTACCCTCTTCAGCCAGTAGAGAGGCCGCCCCGTTAATTATTAGGGGCTTACGGAGATTAGAACCTATCGAGGTAGTATGACTTAGTGCTTGTACTTGGCAAAAGCATGAAAACACTTTCCAATATTCACATAAAAAAATTTTAATTATTACTATAATTTAAATTGACTATACACATTTTTATTAGGAAAATACAGCCTAAAAAAACGAAGGAGAAAAAAAAAAAGATGATTAAATAAAAAACGAGAAAAAAAAACTAAAAAAAAATATACAATTTCGAGGAAGGGTAAGAGTTGTGCCTAGAACACAACAGATTAATCTAAGGCTTAAGTGATACGTGGATGCTCCTATTTTTATAGAATTATTTAGCATACCTTGATGATAATAAAAATAGGAACTTACTAAAATTGTTCTTTTTGTTGAATAGTTCGTGGACCTTACCCGGATATACCGTGTTGGGGTGGCGTTAGAGTTGATGTTTTAGAACTATATAAGGTCAGAAAAAGTGAGGTATGTTAAAAATGAATAAATAGAAATCTCAATAACAGGGTATATAGAGAGAGAGAGATTTAAAAAAGTGAACAGAGGAACATTTTATTCCAACATAAGTATTATGCTTAAATTATGATTTCAGGAAAGTAAGTGTTCATTGTGTATGAGATATTTTTATATTAATTTATTTATTTGTATATATTTATA
Source organism: Trachelipus rathkii (assembly GCA_015478945.1). Lineage (NCBI taxonomy): Eukaryota > Metazoa > Arthropoda > Malacostraca > Isopoda > Trachelipodidae > Trachelipus > Trachelipus rathkii. The sequence goes on along the minus strand of JABUQX010111713.1, from coordinate 25,066 downwards.
ACTACACAAAAGTTCTATTATTCCATAAAAGATTATTACCATTTTTCATGGAATGAAGTAGCTGTATGAGATGTCTCTTCTTTTTTCTACTGATCTCTATACAAAAAATACACACGTTTTTATCCAAATGCGAAAATTCTCATAATTTCGCAGGTAAAGTGCTTGTTCTAAAACACATGATGAACTCGACACAAAGTTTGTGTTAACACAATTTTTTTCTGATTGCACTTCGTTTCCTTCAGAACACAATCTTCACTTGTTTCTATATCACAAAGTCGCGAATCATTCTTTGTGACAGTAGTGATTTAAGTGATTTGTTAATTTATGTTAATATAAATTAATATTATTAAGCTCTAGAATTCTGGCTAGAGAATCTGAAAAAAAAATGCCTAATTTTTTTTTTTTTTCATTATTAAAAATATATAAAAAATGTCCATTATTATATATTCTCTATTTGATTTTAAGCAATTTGTTCAAATTTGTTTTGTTGTTTCGTGTTTTATTCTTGCAATTCACATTTTCATGTAGTCTTGATGTGAATTATTTTTTGAATACTATATATTATAATACAAAAAGGAGTGATTAAATGAAAACAAATGTACTGCATATTGAGTAGTACTTGGCCAATATGAAAAACAGATTCGATCGATATCAATTAATAAAAAATTTGCCATTTTTCGTTGTCTATGATCCGTAATTATTTCTTTCTTTCATATTTGATATGACTCGTAATCGTATTAGTTTTATTCTTCATGATACATCCAGTTTTGACCACTGGGCCTCTGCCAGCAAACATTGAAGAAAACTTGGTTTTTTGTGAATGAAAAGTAAAACAAGTGCGGTTAAGAGTAAACAAATCTTAAATAAAATGTGACTTGCCTGGGTAGAGGTAGTGAATTATTATTGATAAAGAGTCAAATGAACAAGATGTAATTTTAAAAGTCCTGGTATAACGCAACTGATCGCATTGAACACATCCAAGTAATGCGACAAAACTTGACCTTATAGACAGACACCCAATATACTGACCCCATAAAAATTATCGCAGTATAAGAAATAACTTATATACACAGGTCAATAAAATTTTGTTCCACAATATAATAATAATAATAATAATAATAATAATAATAATAATAATAATAATAATAATAATAATAATAATAATAATAATAATAATAATAATAATAATAATAATAATAATAATATTGATCTAATATTAATAATAATATTCAATAAAAATAATATTCCATAATAATAATAATACGAATAATAATAATAATAATAATACCAATAATGGTAATAATATTAATGCTGGACAATAAAAACAGTTTCACTGATCTGGTATTCAAGACTTGTTTTTTGTTTAGTTTTTGCCTGAATCAAAAAAAACATATATTATGTTTGTCTATGAGGAGGTCCAGTTTTCCCGCCATTCACTTGAAAACAAAAAATGTAAAAAAATTTTTTAACATTTCGTTAAATGAAAAACTGCTATATCTTTTGTATTATTTGTCCTATCAATTTGAAATTTTCACAGCATATTTTGTATATTATTTGGACAAGATACACATATTTTACTTACATTATTTGTTTGTATATCCAACCATTTTGTCTCTGTTCACGGGAAAATATATTAATTTTTGCGATTTTTTCCATGTTTACATGTGAATGGTGCCAAAACTGGACCTGGCAGACAAAAAACAATACGATTTTTGAATTCTACATGTAAAAAACATGTAGGAAACAGGTATTCTTTATCTTGAGACAAATTCTTTGATGACTAGTGTTATGAATAATTATTTTAATGAATGATCTGACAGAGAAATTTAAATTGATTCATTTACTTTAAAATATAACTTATACCAGGGTTATGAAATTGGAAGTTTTTTATGGATTTTAAAATACTCGTATTTATTTTGAAAAACCGAAAAGCCAAATAAAACCAACTAGTATTTTTTTCTTCTTCTTCTAACCAAGCCTGTGGTATAGGAGTGGTAAAAATTACCGATCTTTATCGACACCATTAAATTTCAATATAGTTTAATAATATCAAATAATATTTATTATATTACCATTTATAAAACTCTGTACACAGACAGTAAAAGACTGTGGAAAAATGAGTCCCACGAGACATAAGCTCACTTCAAATGAGATAGGTTGGAAGAGTACTGCCCTATGTAAGTGAAGGAATAGAGAGATTGATGAAACATTTGGATGGTTAGAGACTGAAGAGTAAAAAAAAACACTAAACTCCACTTTTTAATGCAAGTACACTAGTTTACGCAGCCAGTATTCAAGGTCGTATGGTGGTTACCGACGAATTAGGTTACTCAATTTTAATGTAAAGCGTGCGTACATCTGTGTACGCTTAACGTCCTTCGCATGAAACATTGCGCAATACCTTACCTTGCCCAATTCATCGCTGATCTTGAATAGTGTAGTGGTACCATTTCATGAATGGATTCGCCTCTCACCTTCCCCTCCCCTGTTAACTTTGACATGACAGATGTGTTACTGGGTGCATAACGTAAATGATTGTATATACCTCACAGTACTCTGGAATGTTTCCATTGTATTACAGAAATCACCCCCCACCAATGTAAGCTGCTCCCTGCCTTTCATCAGTTTTCGAGATGACGTGGACCCTGCCCCTGGTGCACTGGTGGAAGACCCTTGTAATACGTTCATTGCCCATGCTGGCGGTTCAACCTCCCAGTCGTCTTGTGGTTCGCCTTTGCAAGAGCAAAGTCTCTCCGCTTATTACCACCCCGGCAGAAAGTGCTGTAAAGTGACCCAGCCAAACGACTCTTCTCAGGCACCTCGTACAGATTGCATCGCAGGGCCGCAACAAAGGAGCATCGATATCCCTTGCCTTCCTCTGCACATGTCTTGTTTACTGATGAGGCGTCACACGATGAAGCTACCAAATGAGAAACAGCCACACATATGGAAGTAGTAATTAAATCCTCAGCACGCAATGTTCTCACCAGAGTCTTCACCAAGGAACATCAAAACATCTAGGGTGGAATTTCCGTGATTTATCTGCTGGGACCTGCTCATCATTCCACACTGCTTGATGACTATGTACCTGCAACTCTGGGCAGAACACGCCTGCAGCTCATGTATTTACATACCACTTGGTGACCACAGAGACATGTGTTCCAATATATATCAATTCTCAGCTACCAAAGCATCTGAACAGTCACACCACAAATTTGGGATAGAGAGGTAATCTGGTTAAAAGTGACCTGCAAGACTGCTTTCCACCCTCACGCTCCCTGTGATTATTTTCTTTGGCCATGGAAGAGTGTTGTGCACATTAACCCAGTCAACACAAGAGAGGAACTGATCTCAAGGAAGATCTACACCGTGTTTGATCAAAACAAACTTAGTGAGTGCATGTTCTAGTCCGAATAGGCAATGGTACCAAGCAGAGATGTAACGAATGTAATCAGGTACAGGCAAGACACTTTGAATACCACTCGTAATTTTCTCCTCTCTAAATAAAATGAGTTTTGCTAACAAGCTTCTTTACGTTTTGCTTTCACAACTCGTTCAAAACAACTAATGTGTTGTTTTTTAACAAAATATCCTTTCGTTACCTCTATCAACCCTCGAAGTACACAGATGTAGTACACAGATGTACATAACATTAGAATACCCCAAATCTCCGGTTACGAAGTAACGACGCGTCAAAACAACATCACGTGGTTTAACTCCATCATCCGTAATCTCTTTGAAACGGTAAGCGTCGCTACAACATAGCTTATTTAAATAATATATGGCCCCTGGTCGTTGCTCTTACTCAGCCCTCCGAGTTTGTCTGCAGAGGTTTTGAATCACCCTGTATATAACTATTTTATTTGTTTTAAGTTCTCTTCTCTTTGGAGTGGAGAGTGATTTTAAATCTCTAAGTGTGATCATTTTTGTGAAGGGTTTCGTCTTAAAACATATACTTGACATTTTCTTATGCTCAGATGAATGTAACCATTGCAGTTGAGACGAGTTCTTTCTCTTAGTCTTAAATTTATTTTGTTGTCTTTGTGTCATTTTAATTTACAGTCTTAGTAAAACTTTAATACACTCTTAGTGTAAGTTAAATTGTCATGAGTAATTATTTGAGGTTTTGTAAAGTATTTTATTAATTTAAGTTAGTTAACTGTTTGAGGATTAGCTTTGGAGATGAGAAAATTTTAACAACTTTTTTTCTGTTTTGACTTTTGATGAATTTAAATTTTTTCAAGAACTTAGTTTTAGTTTATTTTAAGGTATCTAATAGTGCTAGAAACTTAAGATTTAGCTCCATTTTTAAATCTCTCTTTTTTAGGTTTTTTATTTATTTTTCTCTTTAATTTTCCGGAAATTTTTTTTAGTTGGTGAGGTTGTTCGAATTATGAGTTAAATATATGTGATTTTTTTGCAAAATTTGAATCTGAAATACCACCTTATAAACTCTTATATGTTACTTTTGTCTGAGACAGGTTAAATCTAAGGATTCATTCCCAAACGATTTGAATATTTTAATTTCAGTATTTTATCTTTTTTCATAATTTCTTTCTATGTATAAACATTAACACTCCTCCTGTAATATGTTCCGAAAATCTTGAATCTCCTCACTTAGATGCTCAGTGGCTTAAAATTATCTTACTAATACTACTATAATAATCTTGTATTTCTTCTAATTGTTCCTACAATTGAAAAACAATTACCCACATTACATCTACCACTTTAGTGCTAGCCGAGACTGCTGCTCACTGGCCAAATAAACCAAATTGGCTTCCGGCTCTCTCCCCTCGTACTAATGGAAGAATTTTGGGTGAGATGTGGGAGAAAGCTTTCAGCATTCATCTTGACATTTATGTAAATCGGAAGGATTATAAAACCTACACATTAGTCTCCGTAATCTTCCTTGATCAATTATTGAACACACTTGATCTATGTTTCTTCGCTAGTTCTTCTCGCTGTAAATATGTCACCACTACTCTTATTGGTTACTCTGATCACAATCTTATATAATATATCTTAATTTTAATGCTTCTCTATCATATCTACCCTTTCCTAAGTGCATCTTCCGACACTAATCGAACTAATTAAGGGACACTGCTCAGCTTCTAAACTATCCCAGGATAGACTGTTGCTTTAACTCTGAAGACACTTGGTGTAAAGGAGAAACTTGGGGCCGTAACCGCAAGTTCATTCATTCCTTCAACTAAATTATTTTCCTTACAAATTTCGTGGTTCCATCGTACTTGTTGGCATGTCATTCAGGCTGGTGACATTGCTTATCGGGAATAGAAAACTCGCTCTTCTGTCACTTGCTAGTTTTCATTTATCTGTGGAATATATAATCAATATCTTATAGTATGAATCAAAGAGCATTTCTAATAAAAATAATTATTTCAATATCCAAATAAAACCTCTCGGAAAGAAAGTTTAGATATGTTAATAACTTGTGTAAATCAACCTTTCCTCTTTTTAGTTGTTCTGACGTGTCGGTGATTAATCTCTTTGACCTTTTTACATTTACTGTATTTCAAACCTGAATGGCTCGAGAAACCCTAATCCTCCTCTAAGCTGTTCGATATATATGTCTTAGCATGAGATTACATTTGATAAGGTGCACGAGATTCTGCCATTTATAAACATTAGAAAGGCAAGTGTATATGATAGTATTCCTCTACGAGTTCTAAGAGAGTGTGCTTCGAGCTAGCGCCATCCCTCGTTAAATTATACACTCTGTCTCAATACTGACACTTCCCTCAGTGTTGGAGGCGTGTATATGTCCAACTACTTCAAAACCAACTCCGTCTCCACAACCCTGTTTGAATCTATCAATAATTCTCATTTTCTTAAGTTTTTTCAATCTTAATCCCTTCTATCCGATAATTATCAGTATGGTTTTCGACCCTCGAGGTTTACTGCTGATATATTTTCATATCTTACTGATTTATGGTATTCTACCCTTATGGACTGTGGGAAGTCCTGTGTGGCTGCCCGTTACTTGCCCAAGGGTTTTGAAATGGCTTAGCATGTGTTATTGCTCTCTACTCTCTTCTTTCATGTATCCTTTTTCACTTTGCTTACTCATGTCTATCTATCTTTCAAATCGTTCGTTCCATGTCGGCAGTTTTAAATGGGACTACTTGTTCCGCGTTAATAGTGATGCTCCTCTCTCTTATCTCTTACTATATTCCGTTTTTTTATTAACGTCCTTCTCAACTGCTCTTCTCTAATTCATATGCCGGAGACTAATTCCATTCTTCAACTTATTTCAAATTTGATCCTTTTACATTCTAGAGTTGCCTCTCACTTCGATTTCAGCTTTCATTCTTGCTTATCTAGATAGGATTTCCCTGTGGGGTCATCTCAACCATGTGAATTTCATCTCTTAATAAATACTCGACATATAAAAATCTTTTGCGACGGTTCGTCATAATTTCTGTGAACAAATAAAATTCTTGGGCTTAATCTAAATAAAAATTGTTTTGGAATTCTCTTATCACCTTATCACATATTCACAATAGTTGATTGGCGGGTTCGAGGAAGCTGGGAATTTGTTTAGGTTGCGAGACATTCTTTTCTCCTCAGTAACTTTTAGTGAACGGTAAAAAATATTTTATAACCCACAAAATAGAAATATCCACAAATTTGCCTTATATATATATATTGGTTATATAAAAGTATATTTTGACCTTACCGATTTTGTGGGTTACAACATTTTATTACTGTTCGATTATGCAAGAGTGACATCGCCCTTGTTTGGAGTACTGTTTTCTCACATCTGGAGGGGTAGGAACTAGGAACACAAGTCCACCTTTCTTTTAGATTAGATTAAATTCAAGGTTAAAGTCTAATAAATTGTTTTTTACCTACGATTTCTCTTAGGTTCTTTTTCTATACGACGCGACGTTGTCGTTTGATCTTTTTTTCTATTGGTGGTACATGACCACGCGCTGAAAAGAGCTTCCCATTTTACCTTCTTTTGAGACACCTTCACAGGACAAATGGTGCAATATCATCACACTAGTTTTGTATAAGATTACCAACTGCAGACTTGTTCATTGTCGTACATCCTTCTTTCCAACCACCTATATTTTGTGGCATTCTTTTCCATTTTCTGTGTTCCCAACTGAATTTAATTTCTCTCACTTCAAAGCTTGCAACTGCATTCATTTCAGATTTGTGTTAGGTATGAGCTTGTGTGTTTTTTTTTATTTTTTTTATTTTGCCCCTCCATGCATAGGGCCATTCCAGTGAGGAAAGATATAATTTTTTATTATTAAACTGTAATAAAGAGGGAACAATCTTCGAGCCTTAACTATCCTCCCTCCTTTATTAAAATTTAGCAATAAAATCAAAAACATTACTGTAGTTTAAACCATATTAGGGGGAAAGTATGCATTTTCTCAATAACTGGTCTCTAATTGAAAGTTATTAATTAATCGGTGCATACAAAACCCTAATATATGTGGGGAAAATATTTAACGCATATGTTTATTATTTTTCAAAAAATTAAAAAACATTTTCTCCTGTACTAAAACAATAATTATTTTACTCCTTTCGCATCAATGTCGATAGAAATAGCTTTAGATTTTATTTTTAATGCTTATATAAAACTGATGATCCTCAAATTTTAGGAGTCAATAGAATGCTTTTGTAAAAATTGCTCACCAGTCATACGTGCTAATAGTTCCTCAGATTTTTAAAAAGCAAAAAAAAAAATTGTGCCAAATATTTGTATGCGGAATTAGTAGTTAAATTTTGTACACAATAATCATGTCTATTCCATGTTTATTTAAATTTTATTTCTTACAATTTTAATTCCAGGTTTTTGGGGAGTACACTGAATATTCAATTAGAGCTGTAAACATCGATCAGAAAAATGTAAAGGAAAAAGCCGAAACCTTATTAGAACAATATGGACGGACTGGATCTTTGTTTTCTCACAACGTTGTTCTTGTCCCTTTGGGAGATGATTTCCGCTATGATCATACTAGTGAATGGGATCAACAATATAAAAATTATCAAAAATTACTGGAATATGTTAATCAACATCCTTCTTATCATGCTGAAATCAAGTGGGGAACACTCAAAGATTACTTTCGGGAAGTTAAGAAGAGAACAAAAACCTATCCAACTTTAAAAGGAGATTTTTTCGTATATAGCGATATATTTACTGATGGTAGACCTGCGTATTGGAGTGGATATTTCTCCACTCGTCCGTATTGGAAGGTTTTAGGCCGTCAACTTGAAGCTACTCTTAACGCTGCTGAATTTCTTTATGCGTGGGCATGGGCTACATACGCCAAAAGTCGTCACAAGAAGATTGCCCAAGTTCTACAGAAAGACTTTGAAAAGTTGGTGAAGGCTAGAAGACATATTAGTCTTTTCCAGCATCATGATGCAGTCACTGGTACTTCCAAGAGTTATGTCATGCACGATTATGCACTTAAGCTGCACGAAGGAATTCGTGAGGCCACCACCGTTATTAGCCATTCCTCGCTCGCCCTTCTTTCTACAGAGGCCACACGAATGAAAATCAGTGATCGACAGTCTTCAATGGATTTTCTACAGCCTTTATTTGAGAGGTCTTCTTATGAAAAGCTACCCAAAATTATACCAATAAACATGAAGGAGTGGCAGCGCGTTATCACGCTGACAAATACTTTAGGACAGAGAAGATATGAGGTTCTTAGAATTATCGTGACTACCTTAAATATAAAACTTACTGACGAATTTGGCTACGATGTTCCATTCCAGGTTAATCCGATCTGGAATAGCTCCGATAGTGGCTTTTTTATTGTTGATAACCAGTTTGAGTATTTGTTTGACTCTTTCACTCTCTCACGAGCCAACTGTTTTCGGGCAACAGCAATTTTCGTTGTAAATTTACTTCAATTTTTATCAGCATTTGCATTCGTACAGATATATCTGGTAAGAGTTTTTCAGATATTCAGTTAGAAAGTGATCTTTTAAAGCTTCTGTTTGATGGTTCAAGTGGTCTGGTACGTTCAGTGACAGACAAAACGAATGGTCGTATAACGCAGTTAACGATGAAATATGCCGCTTATCCTTCCGCACAGTTTAAATCAGGAGCATATCTCTTGAAGCCTGATCCCAACGCGAGAGAACCGGAGGAAGACGTTTTAGCTGGAGCAAAACCTAGAATTTTTATCCAATCTGGTCCCATTTCATCCGAGTTAACTGTGATGTATGGAACGGTTTTGATTCACTCATTCAGAATATTCCATGTAACTTTTGAACCTCTTGCAACTGCAATTTATATGGAAAATTCATTTAATTTGGGAGGCAGCTACAATGGTACTGAAACACCTGGATTTTCTCCCCAATTTCGGGAAACGGAATTATTTTTCCGATTTGCAACAGATATTAATAATGGAATCGACTCTAGGCTTTATACAGACCAGAATGGGTTAGGAATGCAGGAACGCACTCACGTTGAACGGATTGGTATTCAAGGAAATTATTATCCTGTGACATCTGCTGCTTTCCTTGAAGATGAATCCAGTGAAAACAAACGTCGACGAATTACGCTGTTAGTTGATCATGCAACTGGCGTGGCCTCATTGAAAACTGGATACCTGGAAACGATGATAGAAAGAAGAATGTTTTATGACGATTCTCGGGGTATGGGAGAAGGAGTAACAGACCAGAAAAGGACCATAGGAAAATATTGGTTATTGATTGAAAATCTTCAAGGAAAAGAAGAGGTACCCCGATTATCCTTGGGAGCACACCACTTATCCAACACATTAAACTTCCCAGTCATACCGACTTTATTGGAAGGACTTGAAAGCAAAAGTATAAAATCTTTTGCGTCATTTCTTAACAGGCCTCTCCCTTGCTCCCTTCACCTCCTTTCGATTCGGACATTGTCTGAACCACAATACCCAGGTCTTATGCCATTAAATGAAGCCTTAATGGTATTCCAACATCAGCCTCCATCTTGTATCGCCACATCTGCAGTTGCAAGTTGTCGTGGTCTCGGAGATTCCTTGCCTTCAGAAATAAACTTTACCTTTAATGTGACAGATATAAGAAAGACAGATCTCACAGGTGTTAGTGACAGAGGACGCCTCTTCAATTTTTCCCAGATTTCTGTACCCCAGCACAGGGTCCGGTCCTATATAATAACATTTCCATGAGATAAAATAATTATTGGGCTCTTCCAGTATATTAAAACGCTGATTGGACAATCGGTTTAGTAAATAGAAAGTCCCGCGTTGCGAATGTTGCTGTTAGTACCTTGAAGAAAAGAACTGATTTTTAATAAGACTTTTTTTTTTCTACCGTCTTCATTATATAAATTGTGTATTTAATTAAGTCTACATTTATAAAAGTAACAAATGTTTTAGATCACTTTTGAAATGAAATATTTTAAAGGTTTTGATAAATTAGACTAAATTAGTTAAGTTATTTTAAGTGTTAGTATGTGAACATAGTTAAAGCAAGATTGCGTGGTTTTGTGCAATGTTTTGAAATATATATATATTTCTTATTGGGTATTGTTATTTTCAGAAAGTGTTAGGTCCTACTATTGAACCTTGATTTGTAAGACATAAAAAGTCAGAAGGGTTTGCGATGCATTTTCTTTGCTTCAAATTTGCTTTCATTCAAAGTAAATCAGTTTAAAGCACCAAAATTAAAGTTTTCCAAACGTATCTCAAACACCTTTTACCATCCACCTTAAAAAATCAGAATATTTTCACGTAATTAATAGATTTGCTTCTGTTGTTCTCAATATACTACTTTGAATTTCCACTTTTATTCTCAAAAATTATTTTATTTAATCTGAAAGGAGAAAGTGTTGGACTTCATAATATATTTATCGTATTTATCCATTTATGGGGTTGGGGTGACTTAATTTAGGTTTGTGTAGTCTTGTTTTAATTCGTGTTTGACTACACATTGTAAATAAACAATTAATATATTTACTAAAAAAAAAAAAAATTTAAAAACTTTAATTCATATTTACAGTTATAACTAGGTGTTTATATTCCAGATGTTTATCCTTGCGTAAGTTGAAGTTAAATGAAATATTTTCGGGGAGAAACGATTTTTTTTTTTTTTATAATCTATGAAAAAACAGCTTGCATTTAATTATTTATTTTGAACGTACAGTTTTTATCTGCTTAATATATATTATCTTTATTATCAGCATTTTCTTTTATATATTAAAGTGGTACGAGACTAAAAAGATGTCGGAATAAAATGTTATATTGACTTTATTTTAATGGTTTAATATTAAAAAGTAGACAAAATTTAGTTCAGAATTAGATTTTCTTTTAATGATAAAGTGACATATAGTCGTTTTTATTATATCATGTTAACAAACATTATTCGAAACTGATTTTTAATCACCGGTCACACAAATAATTTTAGTAAAGAAAAAAAATAAACCAAAAAAATGCTTGTAATCGCTAGGAAATAAATATAATTTGTCTTCAGAAATAGGTCTTCCGAAATATATTCATTTTAAATATTTCAAAAAAATAATAAATATACAATTAGGAAGACGCTTGTAATTTTTTTTATATATTATTTTAGGGCCCTTGTAATCGTGAAGGGCTGTGAAAGTTTGACACAATCAGCCTTGGCCAAATGCCAATAAGAACCCTCCTGTTGGCTTATAAATTATTTTTAAGGGGTTTAAATCTTATACAAATAAAGTCAGTACGTGAAGAGTATATTTATACTGTATTTATTTCGTTATCGATGTAATTTTTAGACAATATTTTAAAGCTTCACACCGTTCATTACATTTAATTAGTCGTGTCTTTCACTCGCTTACACATTTTAAATTTTAGAAATGCAAATCTACCAATGTTCAGTGACAAGAGCGCCTGCGTTAATCTAGATGGCAAAGTCAGTATAGCTAAATTAACTACTGTATAAATAAACCTTTTATTTTTTAAATGTTAGATTTGACATTCATGAATTCTGTCTCCATGAAACAAATTAAACCCGCTCTCCTGTGTATATTAATGTATTGGTGACTACTTACCTGTTGCAAGCTCCGACTTTAAGCACATTTTATAGAATGTGTATATATATTTGATTCATGCATGTAATTAGGTATCAGTTATGAAAAATGACTGTTTTCTTTATAATAACTATTAAAATGAAGACGCGACAGTTTTATTTTCAAAACTGCAGTTTTCCCTTCCAATTTATTCACTAATGCCCCGTTCATGCATAACATTTTCAAATGAAATGTGATCATTTATAATGTGATGATATTTAAGTCTTTATTAAAAGGTAATTCAAAACTTGGGAGACTCACGATCTCTACAACGAATAAACGTTTTATAACAAAATTGGCAGTTTGTCTACTAAGCATTTTTATTTACTAGGAAAAGGGGTATTAGAAACTGCCTCCGAAATTTTTCAATGGGGCGAGATAGGCCAAAGAGCAGATCATTACATTTTACCATGAGCTGTGTAAATATTTTTTAAGTATTTAGATGTTAATATATATATAGATAAAAACATTGTTTTCTTGAAAAATAATGGGGTTATAAATGAATGAATGAATGGTTACATTTAGATTTGTGTGAAAATTCTATTCAGATTTAATTATAGGTTTTGAGTTAAAATGTTTAACTTAAAATTCCGTTCTTTGGCAGTTAGATTAATTGCTCCTTTTTAATTTTCATTAATGTTAAATCATTTATTTTAATTTAATGTAAACTATTTTGGTAAATTAAATTTCTTTGGAATATATTAAATTGGCTAATTTTACCGAAATATTTTTTTTATATGAATCTCTTCGGTAAGTTATAATCCAAGTAATTTATGTAATCTCATATTTTCATTTTATTTTCTAAAATGTTTCGGAAAATTGTGCCGAATGCCAACAGGTAAATAAAATTTTGATGAAGTAGTCTTTTTTTTTAATAGAAAAAAACCTTTCAATCAGTTTCTATGAGTTACATTTTTTAAAATTTTATATAAAAAATATATATTTAGGACTTTAACTCTGTTTATACATATATATTCAACGAATATTAATCAAGGGCATAAGCAATGATTTTATTTCTTCGCCATACTGCCCGCTTTGAATACTCCAAAAAGCATGGCCATTACTGTAAATCCTTGGGCCAAAACACGCATTCTCATCAGCTTCTGCGAACGCTCAGCAGTGCCTTGCTTGAAACTGCGCAAACCAAAACCAAGAATAACTACAGTTGTTAAATATCTTGGAATAATTTTTTTAAAGATTAATTGAACTGCTCTCATCAGGTACATCTCTCTCCATCTACCTTTTCTCTCAAGATTGGCCCAAGATTTGGTAAGGTGCGCATGCTAAGGAAAAGGAGTTAAGCAGAGCTGAAGAATGACAAAAAATGCGTGAAGAAAGCCTTACTCAATACTGCCCTCTCTCTGTACCATTAATTAGTAAGAACTCGTCGCAGTCAGCAATCCACCTAGAGCTCACGGGACGCGACGGACCCCACTATGATAAATCGTCAATGTAAGTAAGGGTTCATCCCTTTGGCCCAGGTGGCCATGCAAACTATACCTCCTAACAAAACCCCTATTCTCTCCTACTATGTACCTTATTCTTTGCTTGCCAAACCTCTTCTGCATTTCTCTCCTTCAGACACTCGCTTTACTAACTCAATCCACTTTTTTTCTTCGGTCTCCCAGCCGGTGGGTTCCCCCTCAACACACTCCCCACTATACATCCGCTTAACCAACCTTTTGAAAATCCCATCCATCATTTGCGAAGCGCTACTAACCACGCTTCTTTTTACTTTTAAATCAGTTTGCATCACCTCTTCATTCCACGCAACCACTGTTAATAACATTCTACTTCCGGTACTTTAAAGGCACATCCAACATACCTCTTTGCACTCCTGCAACAATTGCTTCCTTCATTTGCTCCCCAGATTTGTTCAGTTTCAACTTGTTCACATTCAATCATTTTACTAGCGAGCGCTCTTATATACCTTATCCTGCCACTTCCTTGTTCACTTAACTCACTCTAATTTTACCCACTTCCTTCCGTATCACCTCCTCTCCATCCAAGCCCCCTTACCAACTTAATTTTTTGCTATGAACAACATAATGACCCTGATAATCCTGGCCTTAAACCCCTTCACTGATTTAACATCCAACACCATACTTCAATCAGCATCTTCCTCTTCAACAACACAAAATCACTAATCAGGCTTTTCATCTTGATACCATCTCTACCTACAATAACTCTAGTATACCTTCATGGATACTCTTTGTGCTTAAAGAATGTATTACTTTACACACATGCCTCTCTCCTCACAGAAATCAATCACCTTCCTACCATTCTCATTTTCTCCAAATCCTGCAAAAATCATGAGATTTTAAACTGACATTTTGTAAACTTTCATTATAACCAATATCATAAAAAACAGTACTGAAATAGTTTATAGTGAATTTATTCAAACATTTTACATGATAAAGCTTTAAATAATAATCAGTTTGCCCCAAAGCTAAGAGAGCATCAAAAGGAGATAATGAGAGCTGAAGAAACAGAAAATATATAGTACAAACGGCCTTTTGCACTTGTATAGATAGTGACAAAAAATGCGTGAAGAGAATTATGTACGAAGTTGGATAGCTAGAATGTTGTAAAGTAAAGTCAAAAAGTCTTTTAATAAATTTGAAACAAAAACTCGGAACCAGTGAGAAGTTAGTTAGGCTCTTTGTAAATCTACCCTCTACCATGGCACAACGGAAGCACCACAGATCGCTAGGCAATAGTCCAGGGTTTGATCCTAGGTAGCAATTTCACCTAAAGTAGTTCCCTCCCAATTGGGGAGAAGCCCCGTGAGGTGGGAAAAGCTATAACACAACGTAGAGAACTGGGGTTCTCCTTAAACTCTACTCACTCGGTTTCAGAGGACGGCTCCCTCTCTTTATTAAATGCCTTCTGTCAAACATCCATCCAGGTTCGGTGCTATTCTGTTCTATCACGCCACTTTACTTAACATATGGTTGCTAGAGTATAATGGACCAATCTCTCAAAATTACGTGGAAGCTTTGTAGAAGTAATGGATATTGCCAATCCTGACCCTTGCGAAAAGATAACGAATAAAATTGCAAATCAAATCTTCATTAAGGACGAAGAAAACCACACCACAGTGAAATAAAACAAGAGAAATCTTGGCAGAATTAGTTGAGTCATATACTTAAAACCAAGATTAGGACATTGATGAGGGAATAAACGATCAACACGATATATTTTTTGACGAAGAAGAGAAACTATCTGAAGAAATACCGATACGAGGCTAGGCAATTGAAGGAAGCTTCTGTTTTGTTCAGATGAGTCTAACCATTGATAGTGATAAGTATGAAGGTATTTAGATATGCCTAGAATAATATTAATGATGGTAATGGTGATAGTTGTGATAATGATAATATTAATAATAACACCCCCCTACTCGATTAGGGCTCTGCCCGTGGGTGGTGGTGACATCTGTTAAAAAATAAAAATAAATTATTATTATTTGCTCTCGTATTTAATGACATCCTTACTTCTATCCCAGCGACGGTCAATTTTTCTTACTATGTTGATAACCTGGCGCCCTATTTTGCCGGTGCAAGGCTGTCCTATCTTGAACATGAACAACTAACTATTGAGAATATTTCACAATAGGGTAACTCCCATTTCTCACCCAACAAAACCTCAGCAGTACAATTTAGGAAAAAGGGAGTCGAAGAACTTGCCACTTTCCCCCAGTGAACCTAACCTTATATGGTTCACCCATTCATGTAACTTCACAAGTCAAATTCTAGAACTTATTCTAAGCCACCTAACAAACGCACACCGCACATTAAACTCCTGAAAACGACTTGTCGTCTATCCTAAAAATTTTGGGGTGCTGATCGCAAGTCCCTTTTACGTCTCCGATCGAAGTTGGACTATGGCTGTGCAGTATATGGTCAGGCCTCCCTTACCCTACTACACCTGTTGGATCTCATCCAAAACTAGACGATCCGTATCTCCATAGATAGAAGCCTTCCGATCGTCCACCCGGGTGATCCTTAAAGTTGAATCTGATGTGGTGCCACTCTTTTCGAAGAGAATACATTATGTGCACAAATTATCTTCGCTTTAAAACCCAATACAGCCTGCTCTGACACGGATCCTGCGAGATATCTCAGAATCCTCCTTACTGATCATTTGTTAACACAGTTTATACCATCCTTAACTTTCTTAACATCCCTTTGCAAAAAGTGCTGCCGTCCTCTATGATGAACGGTATACACCGTGGCTATTCCCTGCTCCCACCATCTCTCTCAAAATCTAGCCAACCCGCTGCATTGTAAAAGGTATCATTCTTGTCTCATTCCATAGTTCATGATGGATTTACTCCAGTTTTTACTGGATCTAAAACAAGGGACAGTGTGGGTGCGCCTTCTGTCTTTCCTGATCGCCCCATCTCCCCCCCTCATGCTTCACTTTTCACAGAATTACTGGCTATAATGATTGCCCTCTCTCGAATTTTATTCCTTAACCAAGATCACTCTCATGTCATTTATTCAGATTCGCTCAGCGTCCTCCTGGCGCTTAAAGCCCCCTATTCTAAAAAAAACAATGGTTTCGCTAGTTCAACAATTCCTCTTCTTGACTGCTCCTGCTCTGCAAGAGTACTCTATATTATGCTGAATCCTTTCACGTACGCGTAAATTGGCAACGAAATGGCTGCGCAGAGGCCCGCCGCCTCTTCTTCTGAACGCCTCTAGGTGCCTCCCGGATGCCATTCAGCAAGGTCTCCTCCTCTCAACTGATTATTATCTTGCTCTCCTGTTCTCCCCGACAAGACGGTCTTACTGGCAGTGCTGGCGTGATTAGCGAGGGGCGAAACCAGAAATATACGGTGAAGTGGGTCTTCCTCTCACCAACTAGCGCTTTGAACGATGTGATACTTGCGCGCATCCGCATTTGGCCACGTAGTCACCACCACAGCCACCTTCATCATGGGATCATTTTCTCCCATCTGCAAAATTCTTGCCGTAACCATACCCTTGCACACCAAGTTCACTGGTATCATCATGGATTATCCTTCAACTAGACCCTCTAGTCTGCCGTCGTCATTTTCCTACCCTACTATGGTCCATATCACCTAAAAGGTTATCCCATACGTTAAAATCCATCTTCCTACTACTTTAATATTTCGTTTTACTTTCTCTTATCTCCAAGAACTGAAGATTCTTCACAATAAATACTTCCTGCCATGTAATAGGGACTACATATGTTAGGAAATTTTTTACTATAGCTTTATTCATTTTTGACTGAATATTCGTCTACCATAAAATTTTCTCACATTTAAAATAGATATAGTGACAGGACTCACCCATGGAGTTGATTATTCAACCCAGTGGCCGCTTCTCTGTGGCTCAGGCTCAATATAACCTCAAAAAAAAAAAAAAAAAAAAAAAAAAAAAATATATATATATATATATATATATATATATATGAACGGTAGTATATATATATATGTATATATATATATCTATATATATATATATATATATGTTAAGTTATATATATATATGTATA
>JABUQX010111713.1:0-2500 GCA_015478945.1 Trachelipus rathkii | reverse complement strand
ATTATTATTATTACTTTTTTATCTCACTTTTATTTTATTTCTTCATTTCCCATTACAATGTGCGCTGATTTCAAAATTATTCAGTTTTTACGTAGGTATCATGTATAGTTTTTTTTTACATACATGGGACATTCAATCTGGAGGCTAACTTTATGTATATATGTATGGCAGGCCTGATATATGAGCAGTATATATATGCTATATTATATGAGCAGCAGAAAGGTTGTAAGCATGGGCATATATAAGGATCTTTTAAACATACATATAGATTTGTGAATTATAAGTGCTTATTGCTACATATATATATATATATATAAGTGGTTATACATATATACATAAGGTTATGGTATATATAAGGCGATAAGGTTAGTATATATATCTCGTGAGGTGGACTCCGGCCTTTAAGTCCGTACTCGCAATTGCGGAATACCAAAATAAATTGAGGGTAAATCGTACCCCAGTGATAATTTGAAAATGCTGGGATTAAAGGCGGGAATGCCTTATATATCATTCGCAGTTAGAGTGACCACCAAAAAAATTGTGCAGTTTCAGTGGAATACCAAAATTTAGTCCACAAATTTTTACACGTTGGCCATCTTTTGTACGTTTGATAGCAACACCGAAAAGTTCTTCTTTTCATTGCTAGCTATTTTTAACGTTTTTCATCTAATTCTGATGTAAAAATTTATCAATATTATAAATAATACTGAGGTTACTATTAATCGATCGATTCTCAATATCGATAATATTTTGTTATGGATTGTCCTATAAAGCTTTCACTATATGGATTCTTATTTATTCATAGTACTACTTTGTTCCTATTTTATAATTTATATTTATTTCCAAATAGAGAATGTTCAAAAATATTTCTTACAATTCCTACAGAATTTTATATTTTACTCATTGCTCATAACATCTTTAATTAATTTGTGTTTTTTTTATAATTTGGAATCTGTGCGTATATATATACTGGTAAATAATACAATGCTTAAACACGTTAAATAAGCAGTGGTAATTTACTATTTGGTAATTACAATACTTAAACGTGAGAATAAATTGTAAAATTGCATTAACATGTGTCTTGGTAGCTTAATTCCATTATAAATATCATTTTATTCAACAAGCAAGGAAATACTTGCCTACTATATTATCATGTTATGTTTCCTACTACCATGCTTAAACGCATAATTTATGAAACGTGTCACCACCAAAATTTCAGATAAATTGTATTGTACAGCCAACATAAACGATGAATAAAATAATATAACATTGGTACCCAACATCGAAATTCTAAACGTAGCAAATATATATGGTAAAGATAAAGAGAAGAGTATATAGGGTGGTTATTATAATATATGAATGATGTATATATATATATATATACAAGGCGTTAAGGTTATATATATATATATATAATATTATTGTTATAAGTATAGTTATATATAATTTCAAATTATTTGGAATATTTACCCAAACGAGGATGAACCTACTAGGGAAGTAATACCGGTTATCCGGCCTGATAACAATGATATCCGGCTTGATACCTGGATAGTCGCAAAAATCTCTGATGGATAGGCTTCTCGGATACGGATAGTTTCCGGATATCCGGCCCATCTTAATATATATATGTTATGGCATATATATATTGTTATATAGTTGTTATTATGGCGTGCAGCATAAAGGCGTTATGCTATATATATATGAAAGATATATATATATAAAGAGAAGATATATATATGATATATATATATACATATATATATATATATATAGTTATTATATATATATATAGAAAGAGTATATATATATATAGATATATATATATGCCGACTTCTTTTTAATATTTTTATTCACTATAAGTAGGCGCTTTCGCCTACCCCGCCTTTCAATTCAAAGCTGCCACTTCGATATATATATATATATAAGGTTATATATATAGCAGCATATATACATATATTAAGTAAGATATATAGAAGATATATATATATATATATATATATATATATATATATATATATATTTTTCGTACCATGTCCCGCATTGTTGAGCAGTGGGTGGTAAGTTGGTAGTTGAAAGATTTGTTTATCAACACCATCTACGGGAAACCTAGATTTTATAGGGAGGAGGTTTTCAGCATATATTATATGGGTCAGACGAAGAGAATTTAAAAATTTTCAATGATACTGACGAATTCGACCTATCTTTCCGTTTCTTTCTAGAAATTGAAAGTTTCAAATTTCTTTCTCTCTTTTAATTTTTGCATTTAATATATACTATATGTATATATATATATATATATATATATATTGTTAAGGTTATACATATATACATATATAGTAATCTTTTAAACACCAGCATGTTATATAAGTATATAGAGCATATATATATATATATACAAGGTTGTAAGGTATATATATATATATATACAATATGTTATACTGAAGTGGCGCATGTTGAAGAGAGTAAGCGTTTTCACGATAAAAACGGTTCAAATTGATTG